>PQWD01007590.1:0-173603 GCA_019425675.1 Leucinodes orbonalis | reverse complement strand
ACTAAACAACGGATAAACATATGTACTTATATTTTTTGTAAAATGTACACACATATGATACATAGAAAACACCAGCCTAGACATGTTCATGCACACAAATGTTTGTACTGCTCGGGCATCGAACCCGGAACCCTTAGTGTTGTAGTCGACGTCTTAACGGCAACACCAAATGCGTCGGTGTGCGTTACCCTAGCAGGAAAGTATGTCCTAGAGTGATATGAGTGGTACCAATGTTTTGTGCTCTATTTACTATGTATGTGCGCCAAATATTATATATGTGCATCCAGCCGTTTTGGAATAAATCGAAAAAACGGTTCCTGCTAGGGTAACGTTTTTCTAGCAGGAAAATTTTTAAAAAAACATCGGAGAGAAAAATAATTAGTCCGTTAGAAAGCTTATGTGTGTGCATGAATGTGCGCCAAAAATTATATATGGCGCCTTCAGGTTTTTGAAATATTCAACTTTTTAATCTTCCTGCTAGGGTAACGTTTTACAAAATCGCATATCTCGAAAACTATTGCATGTGCGTTTATGAAAAAAATTGCATAAATAGCTTTTACATGTGCCAATATGTGCCGGAATTTTGAACAAGAAAAATATCTTAGATTTTAAGTTATAGCGATTTTTTAAGAAATGAGAAAAAAAATATAGCCTCTTTATAAAAGGCCGATAAGCTCATAAAAAATTGCATTTGATCCGTCTTGAGACGCAGATTATGTGCAGCAAGTTCAATAGTGCACATTCATTAGTTGTTGAGTAATATGAGAAAACTAAACAAAAACCTATCATGTTTTTGACGTTCACATACAAGAAACTGGTTCAATCTAAGATGAGCGATTGTAAACCATGATTATGTGCATATTGTCAAGTAATAATGTGAAAATTTTCACCTTAAAATATTCCGTATTTAAAAAGATATAAACAAAAATCAAAAAAATAAAATCGATCGATTATCCGACCAAATTAGAATGACTACTAAAAAGCGACGATTCGATATGTATCGATGGCCTTCGGTAATGAACGCTTAATACCTTGGTAGCTGTCGTACAGTCGCGTTAGAAAGTTTTTGGTAGATTTGGGTTCATGTAAATTACCAATATAATTTATGTTTCCATTTCGGACAAAATAAACTTTGTATCATTATTATTTTAATTGCTGTATAAAAAGTAATTGATAATAATAAATTATTAAATCATGTACAAAAATAATTTTGGTTTGTGGAGACCTGATTAAGTGATAAAAAATTAACCTAAAATCACATTAATACACTTAGTATTAAATTAGTATTAAATACAAAATATATAGTAGTAATTATATACATTGTAATATTTCTCGCTCGCGGCCTCGGACCGGTAGGGGCCTCGCAGCCAAAGGGGCTTTGCTTAAAGTCACTTGCAATGAATGATTTGAAAAGCCTGAACACCGACAACAAAGCCACAATTAAGGATTTAAGTAAGATAATGAATTATATAAGGACGGCACTTTACCACTAATTATCGTTTTAACAAAAAAAAATGGTTCGATTAAAGGCTACGCTGATGGTTTGTTTATTCGCTTTCATAAGTTAAAAGGATTTAGTTTCTGTTGCAAACTATTCTCACAAATAACGAATACATTTATCACCAGTACTATCATCTCCTACTCTCTCTCTTCTCGCTTGTAGGAAGGACCATGAGTAAATATACATTGAGCATCAATAGATTTTCGTTCTACAAATGCTTAAATAATCATGTCATGAAGCCGTTTTTTTAGAGCGTCTAAAAACGTCTTCATGGCCGATGATATAGTAACAAAGTTATTATCATGTCGAAAACTTCATACATTGGTTAATATTTTCAAGACAGCGAAAAAGAGCTAAATCGTTAAAAAAGGAGTTCACCCGTACTAAAAAGTGCTAGATCTAGCCACAAAAGGGCTGTACTTCCAATTGTAGTAAAAGTTCGCATTAATTAATACCTTAGGTAATTACCTGTCCTTTTTTCTACAAGCAATACGTAAGACGTCATAGCTGGCGTGTGCGACCAGAGATAAAGAGTCCATTGACAGTTATTTTAACTTTGACATTTGTGTCATCAAACTTTTTAGAGTTTCTATTATTAATGGTGTCACGCTTATCTATTCAAATCCTACGAGTTTTATAGTATTGTACGTCAACTCTAAAAAAAGGATAAAAAGAAGTACTAAATAAATGTGCTAGCCGTGTGAAGTTTCTGTGAAAAGAAAAATACGAACTTAATAAATAAATATAACCTGATACTCTCTCAGCGCTATCTAGCCCCAATTGGTTTATATTATATAATACATACTTTATAATTTCCTTTTGTACTACCCCAATGCATTTTTATGAAATTTTATAAAATATGGAAACATTGTTTTCGAAAATGAATGGGAATCACTTTATCACTTTACTGTACTTGAGCACAAGATGTGTCAATAGGTTGATGTGTAAATTTAAGAAGGCCATCGATACATATCGAATCGTCGCTTTTTAGTAGTCATTCTAATTTGGTCGGATAATCGATCGTATTTTATTTTTTTTGATTTTTGTTTATATCTTTTTAAATACGGAATATTTTAAGGTGAAAATTTTCACATTATTACTTGACAATATGCACATAATCATGGTTTACAATCGCTCATCTTAGATTGAACCAGTTTCTTGTATGTGAACGTCAAAAACATGATAGGTTTTTTGTTTAGTTTTTCTCATATTACTCAACAACTAATGAATGTGCACTATTGAAACTTGCTGCACATAATCTGCGTCTCAAGACGGATCAAATGCAATTTTTTATGAGCTTATCGGCCTTTTTATAAAGAGGCTATATTTTTTTTCTCATTTCTTAAAAATCGCTATAACTTAAAATCTAAGATATTTTTCTTGTTCAAAATTCCGGCACATATTGGCACATGTAATGTAGCTATTTATGCAATTTTTTTCATAAACGCACATGCAATAGTTTTCGAGATATGCGATTTTGTAAAACGTTACCCTAGCAGGAAGATTAAAAAGTTGAATATTTCAAAAACCTGAAGGCGCACATATATAATTTTTGGCGCACATTCATGCACACACATAAGCTTTCTAACGGACTAATTATTTTTTCTCTCCGATGTTTTTTTAAAAATTTTCCTGCTAGAAAAACGTTACCCTAGCAGGAACCGTTTTTTTCGATTTATTCCAAAACGGCTGGATGCACATATATAATATTTGGCGCACATACATAGTAAATAGAGCACAAAACATTGGTACCACTCATATCACTCTAGGACATACTTTCCTGCTAGGGTAACGCACACAATGCGTCGTGTCGTTATTGTTATATTATGTAGACATAACAATGAACAGTTTTATTCAGTGCTCTTGCCACAATATAGGCTATGTGGCAAAACACTGAATAAAAACTGTTCCTTTTTTAATTTAGTTAAAATAACCTAATTTAATTATTGCTACTCTTCTGTTGCATGAAAAATACTACCTACCTAGAAGTAACGTCATAAGTCATAACACTAGAAAACTGCCATCTCAACAATAGACAATCGCCTACTACACATCCCTGTTGTTCAATAGGGTCTCACCATCAGGGCAGAGTATTGGTTGGAGAGAATTGGTTTAGTAATATTTGTTTTAATTTAATTTTTTTCTTCCTAATTCGCTGGCATCTCGACGGCAATAGTGAAGTAACACCACTAGGAAATTGCCATGTAACTTGTCGCCTACTACCAAAGGTACACCATCAGGACAGAGTAGTGCAAGTCGTCAGTGAGCAGATCCCCTCGCCACCACTCCGCCGCCTGCCCCGCCTCCGCCGGGACCGTATGCCCTACGAAGGCCACGTCCCCCACCTTCCACCATACAACGGAGCGCGCCCATATGCCCGTAGTAATCCTCGTGGCGTCGCGACGGCATCGACTAACGGGGGTAACGTTTCGCATTGTTTTTATCTATTAAAATAATTAGTTAATAACTTTATAGATACACTACCTCACTCGTAAGTGTTCGCATCCGTCGGTTTTTCATTCTCAATCACGTCGCAATCTACATGGCATAGCGACATTGTAAAATGTGCGTGCTTTTGATTTTGTACCATTTTATTGACGCCTCTTAAGGCTTTAATAAAAGGACATAAAATTGACGAAGGTCAAAATTTTAATGAATAAAAAACAATATTATTGATTTAGGTCAACATTTTAATGAATAATTTTATGTCATAAATATAACATGTGTCAAGCGGTTCGGAATTTTTGTTGTTGACGTTCCTTCGAGATTGTGCATCTAGTCAGATTATTGTTAATTTAAGATGACATATAAATAAAATTAAAGTGTCTGTTTGTAATATTAACATAACAATTTTGTTCTTCATGCATATAAATATATATACAGTAAATATGCCAAATAATTTTTAAGAAATAAAAAGTCTAACATTATTCTATAACTTAAGCACAGAAAAAATAAGATATAATAATTATTACAATTTGAAACTATGACCAATAAATTAATTGTAATAATTTAATAAAAAAAAGTATTTGTGTGTGTATTGACGACACGTAATATTTTGTACCAATACGTACTAAGTTTAACAAACACTATTATCTCAATATAATAACTCACCGGAACGACGCCCCATGGCACAGATGGCACAAGTTGTCCTGCGGTATTGTATTCGAGTCCACATACTCGTTGCTCAAGGCCCCCGGCGCGCAGGACTTGGTGAAATACTCGGCAGCAGCGTGGGCGCATCACATCCGTACGTAACATCATAAATAATATCATCACACAACACACATTCACACAACGCGATCTTACCCAAACTAAGCATTGGCCTGTAAATGGATACTAACAATGGATAAACATACTTATAAATAGTAAATAAATATCTACTGACATTCACACAGCGCCATCTAGCCCAAACTAAGCAATAGCTGTAATATGGGCCTCAACAATGGATAAACATACTTATACACTCTTTTTTTTTGTAAAGCATACATATTATACATAGAAACACCGAGACCATTACAAACAGACATGTTCATGCACATAAATGTTTGTATTGCCCAGGGATCCAACCCAGAACCCTTGGTGTAATAGCCGACGTCTCAACCGTCAAAGTTTGAAGTTTTATTAGCAACTTGTCTGGTGTAATCACCAGACGAGTTGTCTAATAAAACTTCAAACTCAAATAAGCTTTAATCACAAATATTTAACCTATACCGGAGCGCCAGTAAACCAACCACATGGAAGATCTATTGTTTGTGACGCTTTAAGGCGTCACTGGCGTTCAAGGGTTAAAATTATTTTGAATCGTCAAAAAGAAGTAATTTTAATGACTCTACCACCGCGGTTCGGAGGATTGTTATTTACGAGAAGAGTCCAGCTGAAGTTCTCTTTTCAAAAATGAGTTTTGCAAAGTTGTTGTATTATGTCATCATTTATACCGGTTGCTGAGCACGGATTTCCGCATAGTTTTTGGGGATTGGCTGTAACCTACAACGCGGGCCTATGCGAATTGGTGGGTGTTGACGATTAGTAACCTCGGATTGCAGCTGGGATCGATGGCTTAACCCTTTATTGGATATATCATATCCAATATTTTCATTGGCTTTTCACCTGTATGCCAAGGAATAAGGTATAAAATAATGTGGGATCTGTATTTCTATTGTCCAATTAAGGGTAAGCCGAAGCACGGAATCATCGTTATTTTTTTGACAATCAGGTGATTCAGTCTGGTATATTATAATCAAACTTTGAAAATTTCAATGTGACTATATGCAGTTTCCCCGCTGATTTCAACGTAGGTTCGTTATGTATGTTAACTAGTGTTTTTGTTGAGAAAGAAGCGTCTAAGAAACTAAAAAATCGTAGCCTTTTAAAGCTTTACTACATTATTTTCTTTTTTTAATATTCACTTCATCATCAGCCTATAACGTCCAATTGTAGACGTCCAACGAGATTGGGCCATAACCCGACACGAGTAATGTTCACTTGATGACATAAAACTTAGTCTAGTAGCACTTTGCTCGCTTGCTAATTGCCTTGTGAAGCAGTAATGCCTGAAGCCAACATTATTACAGATCAAAAGGGAAAACCAACAAGCTATGTAAAATTCGTCGGTGGCTCAATGGTGTGATGCCTTCCGATCGAATTTGAACCGATGCCTTCAGGTTCAATTCCGCCACGCACAAATGTGTTTTCGAAGAGATTCAAAGGTTGTGCGTAAAGCTGGCCAACTCGCACTAGGCCCGCGTGGATGACTAAGGCCTATACACCTTAGACGGGTAGGCTCGTGCCCCTCGGTGGGGACATTTAATGAGCTGATTATGATGAATGTAAAATTACCTGATCCATCCATTCGATATAAGATAGGCCAACGGGTACACCCACCCAGCAGCGTGGCCTATACCGTGTGACACGTGTTTTTGCCCCTTAGGTACGTCAAATCAGTATCAGCATCTTGCTCTTTAGCCACAGCGACTGCGTAGTACCAATTATTTCCACTCGAGTATATCTGTTGAAAAATATTTTTGTATTCATCATTATGGTCTTGAGTCGTTGGGTTATGTCCCAGCTCAAACTTGGACTGCAGGCCGATCGCGTTATTTTAAAACGAAACGTTTCGATTATAATATGGGGGTAGTTTCGATATCCTTCCGATCTCGTATTAGTTGACGTTTTCGATATTTAGTATTGCCATAAAGATAAAAAGTTCAATTTCGTCTGAACTAGCTGTCACGGATTCTGGTGCTGTTTTTTTAATAGTGTTTGAGGAAGGTTTATATGTAAATATCACCTATTACCTATTATTATTATTTATTGCTTGTATATCTCTCATTAAATGAGGCTATTTAATATCACGCGGGCGTTAACCAAGCGTGTATTAATTAGAGTTTTATAAGGTAAGATGTCAAGTTAAATAGTTTGGTTTACTATCAATAAGTGGCGATACGGCTGGTTGAAAGAAATTTACGCGTTATACGACATGTGTTTAGGATAACTACTTTTTGCATTAAATACATTTTATGCTTGGGTATTTGCAAAGTTTGTAGACTTTTATGTAATGTTTTAGGTATGACACCGGTTGAAGATATTACAATAGGCACTATTTGTACGGTATCAACTTTCCACTGTACTTTTATTTGAATGGCTAAATCTGTATATTTTGTTAGTTTATCGTTGATAGTGCTCTGTATATTGTGGGTATTTGGGACTGCGATGTCGATAAGGTAAACTATGTTTTTCTCTTTATTGTGAAGTGTTATGTCTGGTCTATTGTAATGGATTGTTTTATCCGTTATTATTGATCGATCCCAATAAACTTTGTATTTAGTGTTGTCTAGTACTGGAGCCGGTGTATTTTATAATAAGCTACTTCCTTTTCTAAAAATTTGTATTTATGGGCTATATATTGATGGATAATTGATGCCATTTGGTCGTGACGGTGTTTATAGTCTGTATTAACGAGAGTTTTGCAAGCGCCTATAATATGTTGTATTGTTTCACTGGAACTGTGGCACTGGCGACATGAATCTGTTGGCAAATTTGGTTCTTTAGTAATAAATTTTCTATAATTACGTGTGGCTATTACTTGGTCCTGTATTGCAATCATAAAACCTTCTGTTTCCGGAAATAATTCTCCCCTGCAGAGCCAGCTATTAGACGCCTCTTTATCGATATGCGTTTGGTTCAGGTCGGATATATGCCTACCGTGAAGAGACTTTTGCGTCCAATTCTGAATTTTTGTGGTTTTATCTAAAACATATTCGTTCTTTTGCAGATTTGCGTCACTTAGATTAAGTGGTGCGAGTTTCCGATCTGAGTTAACTACGAACTCGTGTAAATTGGAGTTTTCAGATCTTTCATAGAAATACTTCCGAAGGGTTGTCACTTGTTGATTGTGTAAATTAATTATGTCAATTATACCTCTTCCTCCTAATTTACGACTCAAGGTTAACCTTTGAATGCATGATTTGGGATGATGTTGTCTATGTGATGTTAACCTTGTATTAATAATGCGTTGTAATTTTTTCAAACTAGTGTGGGACCAATTTATAACTCCGAAAGAGTATGTTAATAAAGGGATTGCGTAAGTATTTATTGCTTTAACTGTATTTTTAGAGTTTAGTTCTGTTTTAAGTATAGCATTAAGTCTGTGAGTAAATTTATTGGTTAAGTCTGATTTTATTAGGTTATAGTGTATCTGTCTTGACTGATGAAAACCAAGGTATTTGTATCCATTATTTTCTTCTAGTGGTTCTATTATATCTCCAGTATTTAAAGCATAAGAGTTAGATTCTACTTTACCTTTATTTACAGAAAATACTTTGCACTTATCTATTCCAAAATTCATACAAATGTCTTTCGAAAACATTTGCGTTACGTCAGCTAATTTGAACAGTTCTTCTTTCTCAGATCCAAATAATTTAATATCGTCCATAAAGAGTAAATGTGAAAGGGTATAATGCGACCCATCATCTTTCATTAGCTTAAATCCTGCCTGTGTTCTGTTAGTAGTATGAAAGTGGGTTGAGTGCCAAACAAAACCATAACGGACTAAGAGCATCTCCTTGAAAGATACCTCTTTGAATTTGTATTGGGTTACTTGTCATATTTGGATTCTTTAATTTCAATACAGTGTGCCATTTTGTCATTGCATTTTTCAAGAAGGATACTATTGATGGATGTATGTGGTAAATATTTAAAACTGCTACTAGCCAACTGTGGGAACTGAGTCAAAGGCTTTTTATAATCTATATACATTGCATGGATATTTCTTTTTTTTGTTTTCGCTTGTTTCATAGCCACTGTATCGATAATTAACTGTTCTTTACAACCTTGACAGTGTTTCCGCGACCCTTTTTGTGCTTCAGATAGAATATTATAGTCGCTTAAATGTTTGTATATTATTTCACTAAGGCATGCTGTCAGAATTTTGTAAAAGGTTTGAAGGCAAGTAATTGGTCTGTATTTGGCGGGGTTTTTAGTATCATTGTCTTTTGGGATCATATATGTTATACCCTGCAACAAAAAATCCGGCATACTATCTGGGTTTTGCATAAATTTATTCATGTGGTTTTGAACATAAGGATAAGTGACTGTGAGATATTTATACCAGAAATTGTGGATTTTATCGGAACCAGGTGATTTCCAGTTGTGTGCACGTTGTACAACTTTAATGAAGGTTTCTGCATCAATAAAATCGAACTTCATGTCAGGAATATTATTGCGCATATTAATTGACTGGATCCATTCTGAATCAGCACTATGCGTGATTGGGTTTGCCAAATGTTTGCCCAGTATTGGTATAATTCCTGTGGATCAGGTGTCTCTGTGTTATTAGACTGCTGTGTGTTAGTGTTTTCTAATTTTCGGTAAAATGCTTTTTCATTATTTTTAAACAAATTATTTTGAATCTTTCTAGCTGTACATGCCAAATATCTCCTTAATCTGCTGGAAGCAGCGCTTAATTTCTGCTTGAGTGTATCTAAGTATTGCTCTAACTCTGTATTACTATTTTCATATTGGGTATGTATTTTGTAATTTCTTTTGATCTCTTCAAGAGCCAATATTACCTTTGGATTTCTATTACCTTTTATATATTGAGTAAGTCGACCTATGTAACTTCTAAGTTTGTTGACTTTATTTTCTAACCGTCTTTGCCAATGTGGTTTTCTGTGACTTTGGTACATTATAGAGCTTTTATTGGAGGTATTATTACAAATGTCAGCTGTATATGCTGCACAATATATAATTGTATGTATAGTGTTAAAATCCTGATCGTATTTAATATATTTTGGAATCACGTTAGAGTTAAGGTATTCAACGATAAAATGAAATCTTTTAGAAAGCTTTTGTCTTGGTATACTTGGTCTTTTTGTAGGTGTTTTATTTATAAAATACTTTATAGCAGCATCAAATTCGTTTTCAATTTTTTGTATGAGTTCAATGTCCCCTTTGTTGTCAAGTTGTTCATTAGCTCCGTATAATCCCGTAATTATTATTTGTAGTCTCTGTTAGGAGTTCACGGTTCATAGACCGGTCCTTTGAAGCTTGCGTGGGGACATTGGTCCAAACGTAGAGGCTTTGTGAGACAGAATAATGAGTTGTGATGTGTACACCGAGCGGCCGCTCGCTCTGCCTGCACTATGGAAGTACACACAGAGCGAGCACCCGCTTGGTGCAAGGACTATTGCAAATATGGAAAGAAAAAAAAATTAGGGCTATGGATAGGGTAATTGCTGGACTAGTTTCTGGGCTATTGATTGAGACAGCGGGGCGCCTGCCAAATCAAATGTCTCAATCTTGAAAATTAAGGCAGACGGTGACTTGCCACCCGCTAGATGGGCATCCACTATGCGGCGTAATGCCTGGGACGCAACACCGGCGCAGGCGGCTAGGGGTGTCGAGAGGTGTACACCGCTTTCTGCGCAGACAAACTGCACCAACTCGCGACTTATGCATCTTTCACTTCCACCCCTCAAGCATGTAGCTCTTGCAACCCCACTCTAGACAGCCAATGAAGGCAAGCCAGAGGTGAGAGTCCCGACCTTGGGTGGCCACTCCGGGAGCCGGAGACGGTCGGTGTGCACTCTCGGGGGCCGTCGGGTCCGTGGTGTCGCTACGCACCAACAGCTCGCCACAAACTGCCCTGCGGTGACTGACTGCACTGGCGAAACTCACCAGCGGGCGATGGGGTCGTCACGTCCCTACGCGCTATTATTATTATTATTATATAATCAACATTGTACCTGTGCGAATCCGGGGCGGGTCGCTAGTTTATTTATAAAATATACTAACCTCCTGCATAAAAGGCACCAAACGATGATTGTAAGCGGCGTGCAACATATCCCCCGCGTCTAACAGAGTGAAATCGCACGCGCCCGTCGCTATGGCACGCTCGCAGTGTCTCGTACTGTGACCTCGCCAGCAAACCAGCATGGGGGATAGGAAAGCCGCTTTTAGCGCCACCTGTTGGTCGAAAACAGTCATTATACAACTCAAAATTATAATGAATATCCACTGACATTCACACAGCGCCATCTAGCCCCAATTTAAGCGTGAAGCCTGTATTATGGGTACTAAACAATGGATAAACATACGTATATAATTTTTTTTTGTAAATACATACATATTATACATAGAAAACACCCAGACCATTACAAACAGACAGGTTCACGCACACAAATGTTTGTACTGATCGGGGATCGAACCCCAAATCAATTAATGTTTATTTAGCTTAGCTTGAGGTTATATTTCAAATATCGTTGTAAACCCACCTTCATCTTTACGCATTTATCCATCTCTGCATCACTAGTGACACATAGCACCGCCCGTTTCACAGGACAGTCCCGAATACCGACGACCGCTTTCTCAGCTTGGTCACCCACGTATTGATTCCGCATTATGTGATTGGCCGCTTGCTCCTCCTCTTTGAGAACTAGGAAGTTTATTGTTGCGTCCTGTTGCAAATAACACCCATATTTATTCGTTACATGTTGAGTCTAACTAGTACACAATTCACCCGATAGTATGGGATATGGAATGCAAAAAGTCGCTGGTGGAGGCTAATAATTACCAAAGTGAAAATAATAATAAATACTGAACTGAGTCGTCTAGGTAGGTACCACCGCAGTGCCAGATATCGTCCCGTGGAACAGGAGTGTTTTGTATTCACTTCTGTGAGCATGAGAGACCTAACATCGGTTGTCTCAGGCAACGGACGCAGTGCGGCATTGATGGAGATTAATAAGTGTATATCGGTTGTTCGTCTCCGTCGATGCCGCTCTGTAACGGTCAGGCGTATCATTTACCATTAGGTGAGCGCCCTAGCCGTCCTATACATATTTTAACATAAAAAAATGTTATGCCTGTCTAATGAGGGTATTTGTAATTTAATAATCTGTCAAGTATAATAGCAAGTTGCTCTCTTCCCATTGGTTATTCGCGTGACATTTGGATATTTAATGTCACTACAAACATCAGTGACCAATCGAAATTATCCTAGACCTTTCACCAACGTAGCGCCATCTAGTGAGGATTTACATTGCAAAAACCCTCATTGTTTTGACTAATCTATTCACGTAATGGTTGAACCGATTTTGATGGTAGTTACAATGAGAAGCTTTAGTCGCGGGAACTCCGAGTCAGTAATAATAATAACATACCTGTATTAACAAATCTGTTGTACCATTTGACCTAAACAATTGGAAAGGCAGTTCGATCGGCTGGCCCGCATTGTCCACACGCCTTTGAAACGGTGAGTATGTACTTGACCTGTGGAAAAAACAATTACGAAGTCAAAGTCAAAAACATTTCAAATAAGGCTTACAAAAAGCACTTATGAACGTCAAAAAATATACAAAAATATAATAAAAAACGATTAAAATACTAAACTAAAAATATGAGTTTTGATGCTTTGAAAAAAAAAAAGCGCTTCAGTGGTTTGGACTGTTGATAAATATGTGTGTATGTATATATATATATATATATATATATACATGCACACATATTTATGTACCAAGTTTAATTAGAGCTGAAATGATATTAAAAAAAAACCCTCGTTGGCTTCCAGCGATAATGCTACAAATCACTACAAAAAATTATGTGGATGAACATGTATGTTTGGATTTATCTGGGTGTTTCTATGTATAATATGTATTTATTTAAAAAATATACATAAGTATGTATGTGTGAGCGACGGTGGCTCATTGGTGTGGACTTTTACCTTCCGATCTGGAGGGGCGCAGGTTCAAATCACGCCACGTACCAATGTACGTTATCCGACGCTCTTACGGTGAAGAAAAACATCGTGAGGAAACCTGCGCACGCCTGCGAAGAGATTCAAAGGTTGTGCGTGAAGGCGGCCAATCTAAACTGGGCCCACGTGAATGACTAAGGCCTATACACGTGGGGACGTTTAATGAGTTCATGATGATGATATAAGTATGTTTACCCGTTGTTTAGTAATCCTTATACTTTTTGACGACCCATTTGGTGTTGCGGTTTGGTCGGCTGCAACACCAAGGGTTTTGGGTTCGAACCCCGGGCACTGCAAACATTTATGTGCATGAACATGGATGTTTGTAATGGTCTGGGTGTTTCTATGTATAATATGTATGTATTTACAAAAAAAAAATGTATATAAGTATGTTTATCCATTGTTTAGTACCCATTATCCAGGCTTCACGCTTAACTTGGGGCTAGATGGCGCTGTGTGGATGTCAGTGGATATTTATTTATACTTAGTTTGAGGATAGATTGCGCTGTGTGGACAAATTAAAACATAAATACCTGACATCATCCTCGTTTCCCCTCTGGTAATCGAAACCCTGCCGCCGGAAGGCATCGTACGGTTGCCGCGATGGCTCAGTTGTAGACAAGTAAGGGTTTCCATAACCATCGCGAGCTTGGTAGCCGGTCGTCCGATTCGAGTTGCGGTTCAACGGATTAGGCTGACCGTACAATTCTACCAGCTTTTGCAGGAATTTCTGCAGCCTGTGGAGTTGATTTTTATTTTGATTGGGTTTAAAAATAATTATGGTTAGAGAGCGTCGAAGTAGCATTGGGCTGGTCACGGATGTCGCAGAAGTAATGGCCGTTGGAGCAGACGAGTTCTGGTGTGGAGACTAGCAGTGCGCGAATTGTGTCTTAAGAAAGAAAACATATCTTCATATCTTTTCCTTTCTCGGATATGTATCTCTATTTCATATCTTCAACTCTTTGATTCCATCGAAGGTCATTTAATGCAAAATATGTCTTAAGTTAGTGGTATAAGGTTCATAATGTTAGTAAACTTCTAAAGAGATGAAGATATGTTTACATTGAAATCATCTCTTTTGTCTATATCCATATCTGCAAGCTGTCTCTGTCTTCCTTTGATATTTTCGTATAGCGCGCTTGCGCTTACTCTTTGTTACGTATCAGTATATCTGTTAATGCAAAATCTGCCTTGGGTCTGTGGCATAGAGTTCATAAAGAGTTGAAGATATATTTGAAGAGTTGGGAGTTGAAGATCCGTTTGACAACAACTATTTCAATTCATATCCATATCAGCAAGCCATCTCTGTCTCTCTTTGATATTTTCGTATAGCGCGCTTGCGCTTACTCTTTGTTACGTATCAATATATCATTTAATGCAAAATCTGTCTTGAGTCTACGGCATAGAGTTTATTATATTAGTATACTTCTACGGAGTTAAAGAGTTGAAGATATGTTTTAAAATGTCGGGAGTTGAAAGATAGGTTTGCTAGCGGTTCGGATATGTATCTTTTTTTCATATCCTCTCTGAGCTACCTACGTCTAGTGGAGACCGCGGTGGAGGCTAGATGAGGAAAGCGGAGGATCGGGATGGGGGAGACCTATGTCCAGTAGTGGACTGCGATAGGTTGAAGAGAGAGAGAGAGCATCGGTGGCTCAATGGTGTGTTGCCTTCCAAACGGGAGGGCGCAGGTTCAAATTCCGCCACGTACCAATGTGTTTTGGAATTATCGAAATTAGATGTACGTTATCCAGCGCTCTTACACAGAAGGAAAAAGGACTGCGAAGAGATTCTTCTGTGCGTGAAGTCGGCAAATTCGCACTAGGCCCGCGTGGTCGTCTACGGCATATACACCCTTATATGGGTAAGCTCGTGCCCCTCGGTGGGTCAAAGTCAAAAGTCAAATGTTAATGGATTTTATTATACATATAAGTCTTCCTTGTCTATCACTCTATTTTTAAAAACTCAATGATGTAAAAAAGTATAGATTCGTGATATGCTCACAAAACAATTGAAAAAAGTGTTCCGAATGCAGTGACAGCACACATACACATATTTCGAATGAGCATATATTTACCTAAACAAAAGAGTACAAACTGTACTCTCTTCGGCGGTTCGGTTTTGAGGCACGGATGGCGTATCTACCTTTATATATACAGAATATCATAGAAAAAACCGCATCAAAATCCGTTGCATAGTTTTATAAATTTAAGCGTACATAGATCTAGAGAGAAAGAAAGCAACTTTGTTTTATACTATGTAGTGATAATAAACACTAGTTGTCCCACCTTTTCCGTAGTTGTGGCGTGGCGGCGCTACTGGTGACCACCGCGTCGGCCGGGACCCGGCCCCAGTTGCAGTGCTCCCACTCGGTCACCGCGCGCCGGGACCCGTCGCGGCAGATCAGCTCGAACTGGTCCTCCGTTACACCACCTTCAAGGGATACTTCAAGTAGAAAAAAACATGACCCAATTCGGTATTTTCTACCACCCACAATAAAATAACAAAGCATATTTTTATAAAAGCGCACCTTTTTTACGTGTCGTTTCATTGATCACTTTTGTTTATTTGCAAAATTGTATTATTAAATACATTGAAACCAATAAATATGAGGTCAATTGATGATAGTGAGCAATGACGTCACATTTCACTAATGTCATACAAAATATATGGAAACGTTCCTTTTTGACATTTCATAAAAAGTATGTCAACGATTAGTGGTGTCAAGTACCGGATTGGGATGCACAATGGTCCACTGCACAGACTAAGTGCGGAAACCAACCCCAATAACATAGAACATCGACCCAATTGGGTGATCTTTCAGTTAGTCATCGAGCGCAGCAACTAACATGTCACTTCGTTTTGTATGTGTGCTTACCAATTTTAATCAAATAATAATAACCTTATGTGTTTCGAGAGTACAAATTGTGACTACAAAATTTATAAATTTCAAGGGATTTCATGCCATCATCATTCATGGGTATTCTAATATATTGAGATAACTTATATGACTGTGCCCTGCAGTGGGCCACTATAGGCTGATGATGATGATGATTTTTATAGAATATGCAACTCACCAAGTATCTTCCGCGACAGAAGCGCGTGTTGTATTGTGGTGTCCCTTACAAAGGCGATTTCTCCGGTGCCGTTGGCGACGAGACATTTTAAGGCTCCCTCATATCCCGCGTACGGATCCGCTAAAGTGCAACGTATACCTACACCGCCAGTGCATAGCCTGCATAACCTGAAAATAAATACAATTAATTTACTAGGTGGTAAACTCGGTACTGAGTCGTCTAGCTACCAGTGCAGTGCCAGATTTTATCGTCCTGTGAAATAAGGGTGTTTTACACTTTTGTTGCACTTCACTTGACCATTTTACGAGGGGTGATCCAAAATTAATCACAATCATCAATTAATTTCGTTAAATGAGCTGATGATGATTTTTATAAATCTCAACATTGCCACATTACAATTATATTGTTATAACTTACTTATCAGAATTATCTCCGATGGGATTGTAAAGATCCTTTAATGAGTTAGGCGCGCACGAATCGCCGAAAAACTCTATGGCTGACTTGACGTGATTATTGCAATCTGTTATTTTGAGACCACCTTCTTGCATTAGCTGAAACATTTAAAATTTTCAAAGTTATATTTACATTAATGTTTTATAATACTTCAATGAAGTTACTCAAATTGCTTGCTTGCTATTAATTTTTGATTAGGTACAGATTAAACAAAGAAACAAGTGAGGATCAGCCTACAGCAAACGGCTACTCTTTATATGTGTTAAAATTTTTGTCATTCAGGCAATCCTCTATAATAGTACTGACCTTTTTAAAAAGAGATTTCACAAATTTACTTTAGAATTCTATTTAACAATTTATCAAATTTCATTGAAACATATTTGTTTTTAGATTACTTCTTAAAATAGCCTTTAAATGTTGGATCTTAAGTTGACCTAACATCTGTTCTCTGGTGTCGGGCGCAGTGCGGCATTGACGGAGAATAATCACTGTCTATCAGTTGCTGGTCTCCTTCAATGCCGTTCTGTCTTGGTCTGGCGTATCACTGACCACCAGGTGAGCGCCTTGACCGTCCTGTATACTTATAACATAAAAAAATCTTAAGTGTCTGAAGGTTTTATAATAAACAACTTACAATATGTATTGGCATGACCCAGCCAGCAAGTGCACCAACTCCAGGGAAGCATGCTTTAGCTCCACGCAGACTTTGCAAACCGTAGCCTGGCTGCACTGCTGGCAAACCACCTTTGTGCACCACTGCTACAGCATATTGGTAAGGTTCTGCACGTCCATAGAGCTGTGGAATAAGATATAGCATATATTATTTGTTGTCAATAACTTTTGTTAATAAATAACTATTTATTATAAAAATTTATGCGGGATGGGATGGTGTTTATCCCTGCACGGCACCGCCCGCCAAGACTATGACTTATTTCGTTGAGAGTGGACTGTATGACTCTTGTTCTGGGCGAGTGCTTAGCCGGTGTGGTCCAACGGTAGGATGCGGTGGTAGTACTGGTGGCGTCGCAACGCCACGTGCAGTAACGCTGGTCGGGTCGAGGGGTCGTCGGTAATGAAAACAGCAATTTCTTCATATAACTTGCAGGGGGCTTGGTTTGCAGTTGGGCTCTTCTATTCTTCTGTTATCGCGTAGTTCTCTTCGCCGAATGCATGCATTCGCTCAAAATCTGTCCGTATTTATACCTTTTTTTGTGAGCCCGTGCTCCCCGCGTCCCGCGCATTCCCCTTTATTTTATTAACAAACATTTACATTTTTCACTATGTTACAAGTTATTTCTACCTATAAACTGTTTACAATATCAATATTTAGCACTTACACTTAATCTATTTTCAATTATAATTCCAATTAGTGTTAATTAATCTTCTTAAAATCTAATAAGAAAATATGTTTGGAGAGAGATAGCAACGTGGCATCACTCTCTGTCCCTCTCGCACACTATAAATACAGCAGGACTTCTAGCTGTTTTAAGGCTGAGAGCCATCTGCGCTCGCCACTTGCCCGGTGAAGCTGTTAAGGCCATCTGCGGCCAACAGCAGTAGTCAGTTCGAAAAAAAAAGGTGTTTCTCTTAGTTTACTATGCGCTAATTGCGCGGCAACTCCTGATGTACACCTATTTCTATCAAATTATTATTACTTTATCTACTATTATTTACTATGTTAGGTGTACACAGGGTAAATGAAAGACGTAACAACATGATTATTTATTAACTAAACTGTTTCCTAACTATCTATTTGCGTAATAACTACCCATTTACCTATCCTATAAATTTTACGTATTTTAAACTTTCTATTTGCTATTTAGCACAACTATAATCTATAATTATTCAATCTTATTTACCTATTCTCTATACATAAACCTCAAAACTATAAACTCTTATATTTACTATCTTATTACTTATGCAATATTCAAATTCTCTTAACTATATATTCTTCTATACAAGCTATATTTCTAACTGTTAATTATATTGCTATTCTATCTATTTATGTATTTCACATATCTATGTATCTATATTTCTATTCTGTGACGGTCGTCCCGAGCAAAATTGGTTTCAATTACTTTCCCAATAAATTGTTTATTGTACATACTTATATACAGAACAAACATTTGTGTGCATGAACATGTATGTATTTCTGTTTGATAAATGTATTTAAAAGAAAAATGTATCAGTTTAATAACATAATGTTTATCACTTTTTAACCAATTAATACAAGCTAAATGATTAGTTTTGGGGTACATTGCAGTGTTAGATACTGAGCATGTATTAATCAATCCTAGAAAACAATTTCTCTGACTCTAATATTCATATGAGTAATTTAAAATAAGTGCCATAGCTTATGATGATTGAACGAAATTGACATGATATTTTCTGTCATCCAATTGATGACCAATAACTACAATTATTGCCAGAAGCCATTTGCTGTTACACCACCAGCACTTACGGTTAATGGTTGACCTAGTCGTAAAGCATACAATTAAAAAATCATGTTACCTCCTGCATTATAGGAACAAGTGAGTGATATCTCCCGGCAACATACACTTCTCCAGCATCCAGCCCCAGCAAAGATGCCTCTCCTCTGTCCACCCATGTCATACATTCTTCTGTATCAAATGCCTGAAAACATAATACAAATAAATTAATATAATCTGTACTGCGCTTTAGATCAGATATTATTATTTTATTCTGTAGTGTTTTGGTTAAACAAATAACAGTAAAAAAAAATTATTATAAGCAAGAGTCCAGTAAAGTAATTATAACCACTAGCTGATTGGTCACTGGTTTAAAAATTTCAGATAATTATAATTAAAATAGAAAAAATAAACATCCATTCTTTAAACCTATTCTAAAAAAACATAAATGAAAATAAATTTTACCCTTTTACATTGCAATTCAATAAAGTCCCTCCCAAACAGTCCCTTGTCTTGCATAGAAGTCTGCACAAGCTTTTCACATTTCTCTTGTTCCAATACTGATACAGTGCACCATGTTATAACATCCTGACCTTCTACTTTACGTTCTTTTACAATGCCATTGGGTAAAGATTCACTACCATAGTAACTGGCATAAGCAGCTGAAAAATAAGTAATAATCAAAAATAGTTTTGTTTCATTGTAACTTCATGAATCAAATTATTATAGTTTGTTATTTTTGGATACAGGGCATAGTATCAGAAATACCAATAATTATATATACATATTAATATTTAAACTTCATTCATTAATTAAAGTGATGCTTTGCAAATGGGGCATGGATGATTCATTTGTTGATTATGCTATGGGTATACCTATATACTATTTGATTAGAAGTGAAACAATTTAATGTTAGCATTAATTTGTAATTAAAAAAAATATTATCTTTAATAGGATAGCATTTGTAAATAATAGAGCAAACACAACATTAGCAAAGCGACTTACCGGCAACACTTAAAAGGATTAGAATTGTTTTAAACATTTTCGTTTAAGTTATAAGTTTATCATAGTTTATGTTTAATTAATGTAAACATACACTGTAGGGTGAAAAGTAAAGTTTTAAACTTAAAAAGGGAATTTGGACACACCCCTAACGGCACACACGCATCAACAATCAACAAATGAATGACATTGACAGCAGCAGCCAGTGTTGCCACCTCAGTTTTAGAAAAAGGGCTTTTTGAGAGAAGTAAAAAAGGGCTAGATTGGGGTTAGATTGATCATCAAGAGATTTTCTATTCTAATAATGCTGAAATTATCATGTCATGTTTAGAACGTCTAAAAAAAAGGTTATCATGACCGATGAAATAGTAAAAGTGTATTTTCAAGACAGTGAAAAAAAGCTAGATGGCTCTTTTCGGGCTAAAAAAGGAGTTCACCCATATTAAAAAGTCTCGGAGTCTAATAACTCCGAGTAAAAAGTGCTACATCTAGCTAAAAGAGACGGTTTAATAATAACCTAATTGAAGTATTAATTGTCGAAGGAAAAATTTAGAAATTCTACAAAAGTAAAAGCAATGTCATGTGTTCCGTAACTATTTCAGCTTATTATTTTTGTGTTAGACACACGTTTCCTTTGCATTCAAAAGTATTCAAGTTGACGTTGACATTTCGTTTGACGTTTAACTATATTTCTGAAAACATCGCAGTTTGGTAATATTTTTGTTTTCGGCGAATTATTTGCAAAGTTTTGGCTTCTACTGTAATAAACCCAATAATATCTAGAATCTGAGTATTTCGTAAAAGTTTACACATTGTGAAACCGTTGCACTGGGTTTCGTAAGTTGAATGCAAATTTAATACTTCTTGTTGGAATTTTTGTACCAATTACTTCCAGATAGATTCCACGTGCAAATCACTTGTAAGAAATGGTTGTTTTCACATGCGGTCATTGCGGAGAATCTGTTCAAAAGCCTAAAGTTGAGAAACATTATTTGACAAAATGTAGAAACAGGAATCCGAATTTGTCGTGCATGGATTGCTTTAAAGACTTTTTGTAAGTATTTGCATAGCTTTTAAAAGGATATAAAATAAATATTAAATTTGATGCAATTACTGTGACTAGGGAGTGTACATTGAAATTATTGATTCATGTAAATGTATTAAAAAAAACTCTTTTTAGGTTATGTTTTTGGCATGTGTGTAAACATTTCATAAAAATATTATTTTTTAAATTATTATATTCATAAATATGTTCTTAGAGACAAGTACAACATACTAAACATATAACTACATATTTTTTACTAGTATGTTTGGTAACCTGTGTCTTTAACAAGGAGCAACAGAAAATTCAGTGTCAAAAGTTATATTAAGTCATGAATATTTTAAGCAGTAATTACCATTTTTATTTGGTTTCAGTGGTCAAGATTATGAGAGTCATATAAAATGCATAACAGAGGAAGAAAGATACTCGGGAAAAGGATTTCAAGCTAAGGAAAAGAAGGGAGAAAAGAAGCAGAATGCATGGGTGGAGATGTTGCAGTCAGTGTTGGAGGAACAGAAAAGTGCGCCACGTAATGTGCTCCGTATCATTGAGACTATAAGCCAGCATAATAATACTCCCAGGAAGAAGCCAAAATTCATTAACTTTGTAAAAAATGTCTGTGGCCATAAGACAAATCCAAAAGATATTGACCAAGCATGGGAACTCATATCTGTGAAGCTCTCAGCTTTGTCTAATGCAAACAATCAGAACAAGAATCCAAATGGAAAGAAAGACTCTATAATTAGCAATGGGGACAGTCAAGAAGTAAATGGAGATGCTGAAGATGCCGAAGAAAAAATTGATAAACCCAAAATACAAAATGGTAAAGTTGAAAATGGGGATGTAAAAGAAGAAACTGCTGAGGCAGAAGAAAACAATACAGAAAATGGTGTTATTGAAACAGTGCCTGATAAAAAACTGTCTAAAAAACAAAGAAAAGAAGAGAAAAAGAGACAAAAATATGAAGCTGAATTGCAAAGTGCAGTAGCACCACCAGCAGAAGAAGAAGAAGAACCACATGCAGCTGGTAAGAAAGGCAAGAAAAAGAAGAATAGGACTGAATCAGGCAACAATGAGGAGGAAGTACCTTCAGAGGGTAAGAACAAGCATAAGAAACGGAAGAGGCAAGACACAGTTAATGGTGCTGTAGAGGCTGAGGTTACAGGAACTGAAAACATTGAAAATGAACCTGTCAATAAAGAGAAGACCCAAAAGAAGAAATTGAAAGTTGATAAAAATGAAGTGGCAGAAGAGAGTATCTGTCTGCATGACCAAAATGTTGCCAAAAGTGAAGAGGTATGTGAGGTAAAGAGTGACAAGTTTGATTGGCATGAAGTAATATTTTCTGTTTTGGGCAAGAAAGATAATGAGATGCCATTTAAGCGTTTGCAGAAGAAAGTGCTCTCTGAGTATACGGAGATGACAGGAAGAGAGGTTGATGATAGGATTGCTGAGAAATTTATAAAAAAATTGAAAAGTGCTCCCAAAGTCAGGGTTGACAAAAATAGGGTGTACATTGAAGAGTAAATTTATAAAGATTAATAACAACTTTTGTATCTCTTGTCATATTTTATACCATAGGTACTTACAGCAAATGTAATTGTGTGCCCCGCAATATATTTTATTGCTACTATATAGTCCCTTCCCAGGCTATTTGTACTGTTTACAATTTTGATGCATTTTGTTTCTATAGAATGTTGATATACTGTAAAATGTAATTACTCAAAATCTTCATTATGAGTGTGTGAAGTATAAAACCTTAAATTAAGTAAATATAATAATAAATGTCTCCTAAGCAGTATGCTTTGTTTTAATTCCTCTAACATTGATAAGGCTGCAATCTAGGGGCCAGAGGGCTAACTGTCATCTCTTAAAGCAGTATTACTATAATATAATACGTTCATCAGTGCTTTTTGTAAGCCTAATTTGAAATAATTGGTTTACTTTGTTTCTCGTTGTAGATTTTTTTAGGATCATAACATGAATATCGATTGTGTTAGAATTGGTCCAATGTAGGTACAGTAGCAAGGTGGAACATTAGTAGGTAATCTCTGTTTGGCTGGAGAAGCCATAGAAATGTTGAGAAAATATATTTAAATTAAATCAAAATGTTATCATATCAAATATAAAACTACATAAAAATTGCGATGAGATTGACTCTGCTATCAAGGTGATTAACGATAATCTGAATCGGGTCTGTGCTTGGGCGAGTTCACATGGATTACTAGTTAATCCCGATAAATCTCAGGCCATTATTATAGGCAGTAAATACCATCTAAGCCGTTTACAAATGCAATTTTTTCCGCCTATAGTGTATGATGGGAAACTGATATCGTACGTGGAAACGGTGAGAAACTTGGGCCTGTACTTTGATTGTCATCTCTCTTGGATTCACCATGTCAATAAAATTGGTCAGAAAATGTTCTCCTGTTTTCATTCTTTAAAGCGCTTGCAAAACTTCCTTCCCATTGAAACTAAAATAGTTTTAGCTCAATCACTCATGCTTCCTATACTCGACTACGCTGACTCATGTTTTCTTGATATAACGGAGGAACTTTTAAACAAGCTTGAGCGTTTTCAAAATTTATGCATTCGCTTTATTTTTGGTCTTCGCAAATTCGATCATGTCTCTGAGTACCGTAGCACTCTAAGGTGGCTTCCTATTCGGCAGCGCCGTAGCTATCGGATTCTTGTGTTATTATTCAACATTTTGAAGAATCCTTTGTACCCGAGCTACCTGAGGGAGCGCTTTACATATCTTTCCTCGTCTGGACGTACACATCGTTCTTACTATAATTTGTCTCTAAAAATTCCTAAGAGTACTTCCAATATGTATAGCGATTCCTTTACAGTTGAGGCTGCGAGACTTTGGAACAAACTTCCTTGTGTTTTACGTGGGTGTCCAACTGTTGGTTCTTTTAAAAAGAAATTAAAAAAATTCCTGTTACGTAAAGTAGAATTGGGTGAGCTCTTGAATGTGTGATTTTCTTTTAAAGTTAAATTTGTTTAGTCATTTATTTCAGTATGTTGTTGGATTACACACATCATATATATTTTTATATGTAATTCGTATTGTATTGTAGTATGTTATATATTTGATTGTATTGTGTATATTTATTGGTATTTACGTATATAATATATTCATATATATTAGTATATTTATTTATATGTGTGTACATGTACTTATATGTATATATTAATCTCATGTGTTAGTATTAGTGTATATTGTGCATGGTTGCTTTCGTCTACCGCTCTAACATTTTAGTTTTCTTTTATATTATTTGGTCTGCTGGAAGAAATCTCTTTTTAGAGATAAGCCTACCTGTACTTATTGTTCCTTTTTGTTACTTTTAAGTTGTCAACCTTTGTACGAAATAAATAAATAAAAAAATAAAAAAAAATATTTAAAGTCCAATTTATAAAAACAATGATCAGTTTATTTATTTAAAAAGGTACACCAAAAGTATATATAGGTACACAACATTGGACAACATTAAGTTAAAGGTTAAGGTCTGGTACATATGCCTAGTTTAGAATTAAAAATAATATCGTAAAATTAATTACATCAAAACTTACTAAAACTCCAATTTCTAAAACACGAATTACAACACGAAAATAAGATTAGACAGTTAAAAAAATATATTCGAAGTCCTACTATCAAAACACAATTATTACAATTCAAATAAATTATTACAAATTTAATTATAGCAAACATTATTAAAATTAATCATTACAAGACAATACGAGTTAAGGCTGAGAGCCATCTGCGCTCGCCAACAGCAGAAGTCAGTTCGAAAAAAAAAAACAAAATTTGAATTTAGAGGGTTTTCAAACCTAACAACTTAAATAACAATTATACACATTACACATCATAACTTCGCGGGAGAAGCTAACTGGAGGATTTAATTAGGGCGGCATTCGGCAAGTTGCGTTAGGTTTTCAAGTTTACTTCTATGCAGCTGAGAAGCATGCATGCATGCATGAAGCATGGTATGGTGTCTATTAACTGCAGTTTGGTTCATAACTTCACAATCACGTATACATATCACAGTGCTGAATGTCGTTGCCGTTGGATCAGACGAGTTCTAGAGTAGAAACCGCGACTTAGCAATCGTAGTGTAGGACGCTCTTCGGCCCGATGAACCGACGATTTGCAAAAGGTAGATCTGTTGGATGCTGGATTGGAAAGCATAGAGATAATACCATTATACCAGACGTCACCCATTTCATCGTCCGGGCGGCTACGGTGTTGTACACATCAAGAATCATAGGTATCGAGTTTATATAATAAATAAGTTGTCACGTCTTTAGGTGTGTTCCTTTGAACAAATTAATGATGATACTTTTGTGATTATCAGCAGCAGATGGAGCGAAATAAAATAGATTTGTGTTTGTAATAATCCGTGTATTAATTTTTCTGTACAAAACAACAAGATGTTATCGCCTTGACCGGCATAGCGAGAGAGTGTTGCCAGATACTAAACCAAATTATCTATTTGCTAAACTATATTAAAATATAAATGTTGCCAATCCAACACACCCCTTCAACATTATATTTTAATTTCCATACAACCATTATTTTAACATTATACAAAAGTTTGAATTACACCCCTTTAATGGTTTACCTACCTTTCAACAAATATGCGATTAATATAGGGAAAACTAAACAACATTCCATGTATAAACAAGATATCATACTTTTTTAGTACCTTCCTAGGCATCTATTAAACCTATTTTAATAAACTCATGACAAAATTTTATCCCTTAGTTTAACAAATAGTATTTTTCCTAAAGGTTTAGTTAACAAATCAGCTACATTGTTGTTACTACAAACATATTTAACTTTTATGGAACCAGTTAATAAACTTTCTACAATGTACTGATACTTTATATCTATGTGCTTCAATCTTTTATTACTTTCATTATTCTTTGCTATGTTAATTACACTTTGGTTGTCTTCTAATATTTCAATATCTACATTAAAATATCCAAAATCTTTAAGTAACTTTTTCAAATAGTATCCTTCCATAATACATACACTAAGAGCTACATATTCAGCTTCACAAGATGACAGTGTTACACAAGTTTGTTTCTTGGTGTACCAAGATACTGGACAATTAAAAATATAAAATATTTGACCTGATGTCGACTTCCGGTCTGCAACATCACCAGCCCAATCTGCATCACTGAAACCTTGTAATTTACATTCATTTGTATATTCCTTATCATATTTGTATGTTAAAGATAAATCAATAGTCCCTTTAATGTATCTCAATATCTCTTTAAACATTTAAACAAAGCTACACTAGCACAATGTACATATCTACTAAGAAATCCTACAGCTACACATAAATCTGGTCTAGTACACGTAGCATACAGAAGACTACCAACTAAACTTTGCAGGCTTTTTCAATTTCAACATTCTCACTTTTATCTCTTTGTAATAATTCAAAATTAAAGTTCTGTTCTATTGGAGTACAAACAGTTTTACAATTCGACATTTGATAAAGATCCAACAACTTTAGCAAATATCTTTTCTGATTAATTACAGTTACACAATTTTCGAGATCCTGTTTAATATGTATTCCCAAATAATTACTGGCTAGACTAAATCTTTCATCTTAAAGTTATTACATATTGAAGTTTTAAAGTCATTTACTTTGTATTTATCACTACCAAAATACAACAAGTCATCAACAAATAACAGCACATAAATATAGTCATTTCCAATATGTTTGAAATATAAACATGGGTCATTCTTCGATCTGAAAAAATTTTCATTTGACATAAAATTATTAAACTTTGTATTCCAATATTTAGGAGACTTTTTAAGACCATAAATTGACTTCTTTAATTTACATATTTTATTACATGGTAATCTCATAAAAACTGTCTCACCTATGTCTCCATAAAGAAATGCTCCGTAACATCCATCTGGTACACTGGTTGTCTTTTCTGGGTGGCTACAGCCATCATGGTTTTAAAGGTAGTTAATTTGGCCACGGGTGAGTATGTCTGGTCATCACAGTTCTTCTGCTGGAATCCTCGAGCCACTAAGCGAGCTTTATACAACGCTTTTCCATCTGCTTCCTTGACTTTAAATACCCACTTGCTACTTATTATGTTTTCTCCATCAGGAACTTCTGTTACCTCTTCCCATGTATTATTTTCCTCAAGTGTCTTCAACTCTTTATTTATGGCTTCCTCCCATTTACCTTTATCAGGTCTTATCATAGCTTCTTGGTAGGAAATAGGTTCATCACAGCCGTAGCTTAGGAACATATTTTCATCTCCTTGTACATAGTCCTTAAACCAGCTTGGCTTTTTGCTTGCCCTTCTAGGTCTTTCTGTTTTCTGTGAGTTTTCCTGTTGTTCTTCTATGTCTTCCTCTACCTCTTCTTCCAATATTGACTGCTCATGAGAAGAATGAATGGAATCCTGCTCATCTTCACTCTCTATAGTTTCATGATTCTCTCTATTTTCATATTGACTTTCTTGTTCCAAAACTTGATCTGCCTCTTCTTGGGTATCAAAATTAATGTAGTATTTATCCTTTTCTTGTTTTCTGACTCTTTCTTTATTTTCTATACATGGTTTTATAAACACTATATCTCTCTTGATGTCTACTATGTTTCTTTCTGGAAAATATATCCTGTATCCTTTTGTATTTTCTCCATATCCAATGAAATAGCCTAATTCAGCTTTGCTATCAAACTTTACCCGTTTCTGATCAGGAATATGAATGGATACTTGACTACCAAAGACTTTAAGGTTGTTGATATCAAATTCTTTGTTCCACCAAAGTTCATAGGGTGTTTTATCCTTTACTCGACTTGGACCCGTTCTATTGATGATGTATTCTTATTTAGGCCACTTTCCAGAAGCATAGTTCGTGCTGACTCAATGACTGTCCTCATCTCACGTTCCACACAACCATTCTGTTGTGGAGTGTATGACACACTTCTTTGGTGTTGTATTCCATATGACTTTAGCAAGTTTTCCATTTCTTTACTTATAAATTCCTTTGCATTATCACTTCTTATGTATTTCACTATATGACCGGGGTTAACTTGCACTTCTTTCAAATATTGTTTTAAATATTCTATGGACTGACCTTTATTCTTCAGAAAATACACCTTTCTATATTTAGAATAATCATCCTTGATTAGTAGAAAGTACTTTGCTCCTCCTAGTGAAGTTTCTTCTATTTGACCTCCAATATCAATATGAATTACCTCTCCTGGTTTTGTTGCCCTATTAGTACTTGATGGGAAAGGAAACTTATGTTGTTTTCCTTTCAAACATGGCAAACATGTTTCTTCTTCACTATTTTCTAATTTAATATCATGTTTTATTAAGATGCTTTTCACTTGATTTATATCTTGGTGACCTAATTTAGCATGCCATTCCCTCAAACCTGACATACTTTTTCCAACCATTGCACTAGCATTTTGCTGTCTGAATAACATTGTGTACATTTTACCATATCTCTTGGCTACAGCATACACACTGCTGTTTTTGATAAAATGACACTCAGTAGCTGTTGACTCTAACTTATAGCCTTTATCTAGAGCAGCACTCATCGAGAATAAGTTTATCTTGAGGCTCGGCACATACAACACATTGCTTATCAATGTATTTATCCATTTTTCACCATCATATGCCTCAAGGTCAATGTCACCATAACCTAATGCTTTTATGGTTGTCCCATCTCCAATAACAACATCCTTTGGAACTAACAACTTTTTATAGTTAGTAAAATTGTTCATTGTAAAGCACATATGCTCCGAAGCACCACTATCCAAATACCACTTGCTGTTTAAGCTTTTTGCCCCAAGTCCATACACTGACATGACAAATGCGTTTTGTTTTTCATCTTCTTTTAGTTGTTTATTGCCCTTGTTATACCAACACTTTTCTTTTGTATGTCCCCGTTTTTTACACTGTTTACAAAATGGAGTATCTTCGGTCTTATCACTTTTGTTCTTCTTAGCTTTACAATCTTTTTTATAATGTCCCACTCTACCGCAATTAAAGCATTTTCTTGTTTTAGTATAACTTTTGAATGCTGTAGAACCACTGCTTTCATTGTTCTGGTACATTGTAATTCTTTGCTCTTCTATAATGAGTCTGGCTGTCAACTCCGACAGGTTTCGCTTTTCTACTGGTACAGAATCCCATGCAGAGACAAAGTGTCGAAACTTTTCACCCACCGAGCTTATGATTTTTGTAACAATCATGTTTTCCGCAATTTCACCTTTTGCTTGTCTTATTTGCGCTACAAGTGATTCTATCCTTGCTACAAATGTAGATACATTTCCGAGGTATTGTACCTTTCTTCGAAGAACCGTTGCTGTATAGTACGATTCACAAAGAAGACCAAAAATGGCGGCCGTCTGCGCATGTACACTAATGAACAAAATACTTACATCAAAATAATATTTTATTTTAATGAACTCATATAATCAAATTCTATTATAAATGTTCAGGATTAAAAGATACCTATGTAATTAAAACATAATTCAAGCTCAAATTTTACTTTGTCACATAGTTTTTCCATTCTTGTGAAACCATAAGATTAACTTTTTCTCTTTTATAAAATTAATTACGCTGCTTATATCCCACTTAACGTTTTTTGCTACTTACATACCTTTTTACGGAGGCCCAAGCCATTTCTATAGGATTAATCCGGATGGTAAGGTGGGAGACGGAGAATATTATGACCATGTTCGATCAACATTTTATCTATTGAGTATTTCTTAAAGCGTAAACGAAATTAATATTTTAATGATATTTAAACAATATTTTTCTTCATAAAAATAATAATCAGTCATGTAGAAATATAACAAATAATCATGGGATAATATAATCAGCAAAGTACCGACAAGTATTTCAAAATATAGCTAATGGTTCTGTTTTTCTATTCAAATTAATCCGATATTTTTTATTTATTTTGTCTGTTATAGATTTATTAAAGATGGATATATTGATTTAATTTTTTCGACAAAGTTGCAAGACTTGCGAAACCTTGTCAACAATCTACTTACAAAATATATTTAAACTCGTATATCATCCTTCTCGCCTGGCTTTTCGAAGCAACATACACTAGAGAATTTCAATGAATGGCTCAGCAAACAAAAAAAACAATAAATAATAAAATGCAACGAAACAGTTTTCCTTCTGACTGTATTCTAGAGTACTGTCAGCGCGCCAAATTCAATATAGACGAATAGTGATAGAGCAACCATGTCCTCAGACGCGCGCCGACCAATGGCGTTGCCCCGCTCTTACAGTATTACTCCCGCCCTCTGCGTACCCCCAATAGGACTAAAAATGACTTCTGCGCATATTCTTCTTTCATGAATCGTACAATACAACGGTCACTTTGAGTTCTCTCAAGAAGTCCGCGTAAGGTTTCAATAAATCCCTACAGCTTTACTGAAACTTATGGGGAAGGGAGGGAATTCATCTATCATGCATGATTATCATGTTCATCAGTTAAAAAAATATATATTTACAAGTGACCAGGCAGTATAGTGTAAGATGTTAGCCTATTCTAAATGGAATGATAAAACTATAGTGCGTTCACAGTTATTTTACCTCCAGCCTTAAAGTTGGCTATTTTGCTGTTTGGGATGCCATATTTGGTCATTACTATTTCCCTTAGATTTATTATTTGTTATTTCCACTATTGTGAATTACACGTTTTAATTGAAATAAATACTTATTTATAAACACGGAACTGTTTGTACTAAATATAATTAATAATTTGTGTACACATAATCATGGAACACGGGATTACTAATATTTAATCTTTTCATAGTATATTACATAATATACTATGAAAAGGTATGTACATAATATACGAGTATTCATAAAACAATGGAAAAAACATTTACTATTTAGGTCGAAAAGAAAGCAAAGAAGCAATTATAATTAATTATAATAGTAAATATCGTTTATTGTATAAGTATTTCTACTTTTACTATGGTTTAAAGAAAAGTTGCAACCTTACTTCATAATGGTACCTACCTATTAACAATATTTTCAGATAATTTTGAAATATAAAAATATTATGAACTCGATCATTTCATATTTCGTCATAACATACCTAATATTAATTATTTATTGCAGTCAGTCAATTTTTAAATTTAACGGAGCAATATATCCCATTTTATTTTGATATACACACATTACAAAATAAAATGGAAACATTGATTTTGCATATAGATTTTCAAGCAATATTTTTTTACAAAATGACAGACTGCACCATGGAAAACGGCAAAACACTTATTTTTGGCAACACTATTTTACACGTCAGTCGTGGCGGCAAACCGTACACGATACATTTTAAAAAGGGTTTAAGAAGCTTTACTCGCTTTTTCCTTTAAACAAACACTCTGCACGACAAACACAATCAATTAGCATGCCTCGAAATCCTTTTAGGCAGGTTTTAGATCGTAATTAATACTAAAACATTATAGAAATTGATAAATCTGACAAGACAACCGGAACACCAACCAATACAAAATGTACGCTGACATCTGTCAGAGTTAAAATAACTGTATAGTACGATTCACCAAAGAAGACCAAAAATGGCGGCCGTCTGCGCATGTACACTAATGAACAAAATACTTACATCAAAATAATATTTTTATTTGAATGAACTCATATAATCAAATTATATTATAAATGTTCAGCGCCTCAAAAAAAATTTATTACTAAGTATAGTAAATTTAATCGCTGGCCTCGAATTGCATGATTCCCTCTATCGTGGAAGTTCCAGGATTCGATGATTTTGAGGTACTGGGGCCTGGTCCTGCACTAAATGATCATCTTCAACTACAAGATCAGAAAAACCTGACGACGAAAAATCTTCCACTCGGATGATTAATTCTTCCGTCATCTCATCCACGATGTGATCACTTTTTATGTAATTTTTTTCTATACATTTTACTTTGTCACATAGTTTTTTCCATTCTTGTGGCCCCATTAGATTAACTTTTTCCTTTATAAAATTAATTACAAAGCTTATATCCCACTTAACGTTTTTGCTACTTACATAACTTTTTACGGAGGCCCAAGCCATTTCAATAAATGGCTCAGCAAACTAAAAAAATTACAATAATATAAAATGCAACGAAACAGTTTTCCTTCCGAGTGTATTCTAGAGTACTGTCAGCGCGCCAAATTCAATATAGACGAATAGCGATACAGCAACCTTGTCCTCAGACGCGCGCCGACCAATGGCGTTGCCCCGCTCTTACAGTATTACTCCCGCCCCTCTGCCGTACCCCCAATAGGACCTAAAAATGACTTCTGCGCATAGTCTTCTTTCGTGAATCGTACAATAATATGTGAAGTGACACATCGGATTTTTGTTCATAAATTGTGTTTAGCTTGTCCCAAATTTCTTTAGCAGTTTCACAATTTTGCACATGCAGCATAGCTGTATTACCCAATCTACTTACTATTACTGCTTGGGCCTGGCATCCGACCTCTTCCACGTGGCTTTGTCGTCATCTTCTGGACATTTTGACGAGCCGTCCACCACGTCGTAGACATTTACCGCCTTTAATATGACCTTAACTTGGAATTTCCATGTATGCCAGTTACCGGCATTTTCAAGCAACAAGCGATTATTCGTCGCTTCAAATATTTCGCCTCGCCGTCCATTTTGTTTGCACCACTGCTTGACCACAGCAAACCACACCTACGCTTAACCACGTGTTCAAAGCAAACAATTTATTTATATTTCACTCCGGGCGACTGGGCCCATAACCTTTTGTGATTATCAGCAGCAGATGGAGCGAAATAAAATAGATTTGTTTGTAATAATCCGTGTATTAATTTTCTGTACAAAACAACAAGATGTTATCGCCTTGACCGGCATAGCGAGAGAGTGTTGCCAGATACTAAACCAAATTATCTATTTGCTAAACTATATTAAAATATAAATGTTGCCAATCAACAAATACAAATAACATATGAAGCCAGCACAGTTCTAGGCAATTATATAAAATACTGGTAACTGAACTGAACTCGCTATTAAAATTATCCAAGGTTGGTTCTTTAGTTAAACAATATTTAATTCTAATGAAAGTTATTTTAATTAAGTAACCGTTAGCACCAAAGTACCTAACGAATGAATTGTTTAAAGTAATTGGGGCTCAAGTAAGGTAACTCCGACAACTATCTGTCTAAATATTCAACGAGTTGAATGGAATGGAATGTAGGGGGTCGAATTGTACTTTCAGGAGCCAACCTCAACTATTACTGACTCTTCTTACTAAGCAGGTATTTAAATTGATGAACAACCAATCTTGATTTCAAACTGTTTCACATAACTCCCTCTCACAAAATGACACCGAGGCTCCTGACATCTGCAATTCGACTGTCACCAAATGGAAGAGCTCTATGATTAGGATTATAAATTAAATTGTATTATAATTATTAATGTATATTGTTAATCTGTTAGCAGTTATATCAACTTTTATAACTTAGCTTTACACAATTTCCTTTTATTATGTATAATACTGGTTCAGATAATTATGCTGTATACACAATCTTGTGGTGTTACAGTACTTCCAGAAACCTCGAAACCACATTCAATGTTTAAATTGTATTTACTGTAATGCTGTTTTGTGTATCAAATAAATAAAATAAAATAAAACAGGATGTTTAAAACGACATCCATATAGGGCACCGCGTCCGACGGATTACCGTGCGCTCGGAAGCATGGAAACATCATTTTTATTGACAATTAGGTCATTCAGAGTTCTATGCCGTAACTAAACTAGGAATCTACTAGGCATTGACTCGCAGGTGATTTAGCGTTCTATGTCGCACGTGACTAAACTAGGAAAAAACACAATTAATCTCGCGTACTCTCGCCCTAAAGCATGGAGGCAGAGCACTAAACCATGGAGGCAGAGCACTAAACCATGGAGGCAGAGCACTAAGCCATGGAGGCAGAGCACTAAACCATGGAGGCAGAGCACTAAACCATGGAGGCAGAGCACTAAGCCATGGAGGCAGAGCACTAAACCATGGAGGCAGAGCACTAAACCATGGCGGCAGATGTTATTTATGGAGCATCCTGCCGAACTGCGAAAGAATCTTCAGCAAGTCATAGATGTCAACGGCATTTTAGAATCCAAATCGCCTTAATGATGTCTACCACAGATTTTTACATGTTAATAAAATGGCTTCAATTATAGCCCTTACACGTAGGATGACTTACAATCAGCACACTAACGTCCACTGCTGGATATAGGCTGCCTCCAAAAAGTGGCTGGTGCCAACCAAAATTTTTGCGGATTCCATGCATCCTCTGCCAGCAACTTTTTTCAAGTTGTCGGTCAAACGTGCTGCTGGGCCGTACATCAAAGTTGTAGTTGCTATTACCTATAGCAAGCTATTATCGTAAAAAATGAAAAATGATTTTAATTTAAAAGTAAGTAGGTAGTTAGATTTTTCTCAGACTCCCGAAGTTACTTACACCCTCTACTCTGGGACTCTACTCTTCGACACTTTCTTAAAAAATAGTTATACTTCGCTATTGTATTTTCCAGTTGCTGACATTATCATAAACATAGCAAGCTATCCTCTAAAATAAAACATCTAAACACGAAAGGCACCATTAATCTCCAAGTCCAATGTTTTCTCCATGAGCCATGTTTTCACTCGTCGGCTAATCGTATTACGTCACGTGAGAAATGTTGAAGCAAGATAAATCGGATTAGGCAATGAGCCTCTTTCGGCACGTTTAAATTCCGCAGATTTCGGACGGTGAAAGAGGAGAGATTTATCCACTGTTACATTATCGTGGGCTGATGTCTTAATTATTTTGTTTATACAGTTTACGCGGCAAAAGTTTGAAATACTTATAAGTATATTGAGGTTTGAAGGTATGGTTAAATTGGAGGTCTTAATTTGATAATGGAAGAGTTGAAGGTAGTTGATGTAGATTATTTATTAAGTGAGGACTAACCAGTGCCGAATTAAGACCTGTAGCAAATTCTGTCAAGGGGCCCCTGGTGAACCCTTGGTGTAAGAGACGATGTCTCAATCATTACACCTAATCGGTCGTCAAGAAATGTGGTATTTATGCTGTTCTCTCTCTCTCTCTATTTATATATGGATGGATTTTAATTAACCATTAACACATTTAAAAAATAAAAAAGTTGTACTTAATTGTAGGATTTACTGTGAAGCAACACAGTTTTAGATATTTTACCTAGTGAAGCCTAAACCATATAACCTAAAAAGAAAAAATAATGTACCATTTGGATTTGGATTAAAATTTATCCGGATTTTGCAATGAAACTGTCAGTCCTGTACTTACCGTGGCGAGCGAAGTACCTAGTCGTCTTTCATAACATAAAATTAAACTAGAAGACTTGGATAAGACTAGCAGTAAGAAACTAATATTACTACGAGTAGGTACCTACTGCAGACATACAGCATTCACTGCTGTAAAACTACCTCTGAACGATTTTCAATACTTGAGGCACAAAATATTCATTTATATAAAAAATACATGGGAAGCAAAAAAGTAAATAATGCTAACGTTTTATCGCCACCTATGGACACTTGCAACATAAAAAAAGGAAAATTGGGGTGGGGAAGGGAGCAAGCTTAGGATTTTAGAAACCTGATTGAAACCTCTCAACAGCTTTGTTACATGTCGTGTTTAAGTCATCGGTCAAGCCGGCGCCCTTTCGTCTTAACGCATGACTTTTGTGTGTTAAACTATCTTCAGCGGCTTAGTTTTATCCGATAAATCTAAGCCAAGTATCTTATTTACAACCATTAGGTATTCTGATTGAGGTTTTTCTTGACTCTTTTTATGAGTTACGACTTACGATGAAGTCGATGAGATTTACAAAGATAACTCGCGGGTAATGGTTTACTAATCTGTGTCTATTGACTACAAAGATCGGCGGAATCCTCGTTCGTTCGTAATTAATCATCCTTTCTCATTCGCACTCTGATATTTCATATAGTACCTCCACACTGATAATAAAGTAAGATTAATGAAGTCGTTGTAGGCTTTGCATGGAAATGGTGTCGCAGTGACATATGATATTTGTTTTCATCTTATATTATATTAGAAAAAGGAGATTGAAGATGTGTGGATACATTCACCACAAAAAGTTATGTATTATCTATAGCAAAACAATACGTAATACGTATAATGCTGCAAAAATCTTTGTTTGCTTAGAAAATCAGAGGTTATACTGCACCAAGCGGCGAAAATCCCTTGGATAATCTGCATTCAACAGGCTTGAAAAAAACCTATAATCTCGGGTTAATATTATACAATTAGGCAGGTACGGAACTCAGAACCGATGGCGAACCAAGCGACGCCCTACTATTTATTAAAAATATCATATTTTAGTCATGAACACAGCTTACAAAAAGCTATGTAATCTCAAATTTCGTAGGTATAAATATGTACCTTAGTAAGTACCTACTCAAATAACTCCGACACGTCAACAAAATTTGGTGAAAGTTACGTCACTTAACTCCAGTTTCAGCTTACACGAGCCCTATAAAATAACTAATAGGATAACCGTAGGTACATAAAAAAGTGTCTTATAACCAATAATAGCCGTCAACAAACGACAGTAAATTAAACGCTTCGCTTTTACAGGCGTCGCAAATTTGACAGTAAATTAAAAATGGCGGCCGGGCGATCCGCTTTGTTTAAAGTTTGATCTGGCTACGGAAACGTTAAAAAACTAACAAAGTAGAGAAGAACTGGTAGGGAGATTTTGGTTTATGGCTTATACTGATTCTATTCTCGATGCTTGTTAAATACTATAGACTGTATTCAGGAAGTTTTTTTCAATAAGTACATAAACTTATTTATTTTATAATAAATAATAATATATATAAATTAACGCGGAATCAAAATTCCCGTTCACTCTGAATATCTTTACTATGACGAGACTGCCATGAAGAACAACATCACTTAATTTTTCCTGCGTTTTTGCCTCTTCTACGTCTGCTTCTTCGCTTGCCTATGGTTTAAAACAATAAATCGACTCACAAAGTTAAAGATACCTTTTAAGCTGCTATAGGTATGTTTTGCGGGTACAATGAAGATCTGGAGCTTCTTGCTGCTCTTGCCAAATCAGAGCTTTGGCGACGCGTCTAAAAATTATTAAACCAAAATCTAAACTGCAATGTGTAATATTATCACGTTCTAAGTAAATTTTGATCATTATGAAACCGTTATCAACTGCGAATAAATTTCAAATTCAGAAGCAAATAAAAAACTCATTTCTACAAAAGGAGTAGGCAATACTGGCTGCAGTTCCAAGGTTGCAACTTAAAAATATTTCAGAATCGCCGTACGCTGCGCCTTGCCGTCGACTCATAAACTCGATTTACATCAGCTCGCATAAAATATTCCACGGAATATAAGCCATTACCGGCATAATTTGAACTCACCTAATGTTTTATTGCACCTCTCGTCGGCCAGCGACAAAGTAGTAGCCGTGTTTTGTTATGTATTTCAGCGGTATTACTAGTTTAAGGGTCTATAAAACGTCACACACTATAAATCCTTTATATTAAGGTGAAGTTTGCACAACTACATAAGGGTATGAAATTGAGGGCCGTAAATATAAACATACGTTCAATATGTTAGCGTTACGTAGAATTTTCACGTTAGAATGAGAGATTAGAGATACGTATAAGGTTTCAGAATGTGTTCTCTGATTTATCATCAGCTTATTAAACGTCCCCACCGAGGGGCACGAGCCTACCCGTATAGGCATATACGTGATTAGGTATTAGTCGTCCACGCGGGCCCAGTGCGGGTTGGGCGATTACATGCACAACCATTGAATCTCTCCGCAGGCGTGCGCAGGTTTCCTCACGATGTTTTTCTTCACCGTAAGGGCATCGGATAACGTACACATAATTTTGAAAATTCGAAAACACATTGGTACGTGGTGGGATTTGGACCTCAGCCCTCCCAGTAGGAGGGCAACAGTCCACACCAACCACCGACGACATATAAGAATATGTTTTAAAATAGAAGCATAGACACTTATATGTTTTTAATTTCTAATTCTGACAAAGGAATTGTGGAACTAGTGACGTTTCATTATTTAGTTACGACTGACGTAAATATGTCGTAGCAGTTGCTACAGTACGCTAATGTTAACAATTTAGCTACGTTGTAGCATTGTATAGTGAATTATGTGCTACATTGTTTTGTGGTTCGAGAGAGAAGTAAAAGTTCTACAATAAAGTCAGTACTACATCCGATTACACTTTGGTATCTATCAAAGTGCATAAAAGAAAAAGGAACATGAACAGCGTGAAATCAACAAACTTGCGTTGCAAACTATTAAAGAATAAATAAAAACAAGCTGCGAAAAAGAATAATTTACTTTGATTTGATGAATGAATCTATTTTGCTTTTCTCTGTTAAGTAATTTTAATACAATAATAAATAAATATTAATCGAATATTAAATAAAAAATCAATCAAACACAACCTCAAAAATGCTACATTCAAATATGCTTTATCAATAAGATACTTTTAAATCGTCAAAAACAGGAATTGGTGTACACTGTAATCATACTATTACAATCATAATTAGTGCTTTAAACCTTGTCCACTGCTTTATAAGGCCTCCCTTAATGGCTTGGATGCAGATAAACTTTATTTTGCTCGATAACGATCTAACATCTAATCTGCCTCGTTCCTAATGCGCACCGCAAAGGAATGGAATTCTTTGCCTCCTTATGTGTTCCCCGATCATTACAACCTGACCGTCTTCAAGGCAAGAGTAAAAAGGCTGTTTCTAGGCAGGCATGATCCATCCTCGGCGGCATCATCACTTACCATCAGGTGAGATTGCGGTCAAAAGTCTGCCTATAAAACATAAAAAAAAAAACAGTAGAACACTAAACCATGTCAAAGACAGTAAAGGACTCTGGAATTGTAACAATATCTAGCCTGATTTTTCATAATTTCGACAATACCATAAAAATAATTTAATTACTAACGTTCTATTATAATTTTTTATTATCAAGATACATAACTGGTTAAGATGGCTGGTAGCGGATGGATGTCACTGCTAGGGATCGGTCCGCGTTTAAATCACTTTATTCAGTTCAGCAGACATTTTAGGCTGTGATGATGATGATGAGATCAATAACAAGATTGTGCACTTGTTACGATCGTGATATTCAATGTAGTGACGATTTTATTCTATCGTAATAAAGATAATCATACATTATTCATACAGAGCTCCAACGTTCAGGAAAGGGAGCTCGTATATTTTCGTAACAGCGACTTTGTATCATGTTTAAAGTTTCATGACCAGATTAAATGGAAAAACAGGGCTCAGGTGTAAGTGGCTTGTATCTACTCTCATACATATTAATAATGATAAACTTGTAGAATCATCAACATACACACAAATATCACACAATAGTCCACACCGATTTGATATAGAGAGTGTAGGCAATTATGATTATATGCAACTATGCGTATCGGCTTGTAATACTTTGTGTTATTTCTGACTTTAACCTATCGAAGTCCACTGATGGAAATAGGTCTCCCTCATCTTGCGCCAGTTATCCTGGTCATCCGCTTTTCTTATCAAGCCTCCATCAGCGCCCTTTCGCAAGTCGTCGGTCCTTCGGGCCCACAGAGTTCTTTATATCGGGCTGGATGGCGTCCTACGCTACGCTTTCTTGTTTTCGTAAAAAAATCTCCGCTATAATGGTTTCATTTACAAATTCACCAACTTTATTATACCCTTGTAAATTACGTCAGATTTCCCGCATTACATCTATAGGGAAACCACACTAAAGGGCGTGGATTATTGCGGAATTCCCAGAATGGCATGAAAATAATTTATTGGATTCTTAGTTCAACTCGAGGGATAATGGAGTATTGTATGCGATAACCTATGCTTTGAGAACTATACGTATTGAGAACAATAGGCAAAAGGAACACATAATGTATTCCAAAATTAAACCACGATATTTGATATTCCAGTATAATAAGTTTTTAATATTTTAAGCAATTGCGCATAAATAATATTAAAAAAGATACGCATTAATCGTATTCTTAATGGATATACCATATCATCCGTTAGGATATTTCAGTTTGTTTATTTCAGTGTATACCTAATATAGAATTAAATAAACAAATATGACTGAAATGTATGCCTCCCACATATATGAATACTTAACAGCTTAGATATTGCAATATAACTTAATTGTCTTGGAGCTTTGATACAAAGTGACTAGAACTTTTTTAACTTAACGTCTCTTCACACTAAACAGAAATTGTAACCAGATGAACAAATTGAAATCCATTTAGCAAACGAGCGATTTCTCCTGTCCCAGGAAATTCAATTGTACAGCCTTTGTTCAGGTGATGGCGAGTTTCAACGATTTAAGTTAGTTACTAGATGTCCAAAGCCAATAATAAAAAGAATGGGAACAAGCGTAGTCCGTAAGTATCGTCTTATCTTTCATGGAAAAAAGAAATATGTTATTAATAAAATTTATTATTGATGAGGAAAAATCATTGCTCAACTTATAAAACGGTATATTTAAACTATTTTGGTACCTTTAATTCCTATGTTGGAGTTTTCAAAATTGAAAGATTTTCCGCGTTTTCCACGTGTAACTGAATAACGGCATTTTAGTCAAACTACGGCAGTATTTAAGCCCTATTTCTATGAATATAGTCTCAATTATATAAAGTTAAAACATGTTCAAATCTCAATTACACATTTAAGGCGGTATTTAATGAATAATTGAAACAAAGGCGCCTATTGATATCACAATTACTCCTTTATCCGAAATTTAATGACAAAATGATATTTAATTTGGTTTTAATTTACTGAGTGATATTGTCGAGTTAGTTCTGTAAAATTAATAAAATCAATTAAGTATACCGGAAAATAAGACCGGTAGCCAAATAAATAAATGTCCATCCATTATTATTATTTTTGTATATTGTAATATTATATATCGGTGTCGGTTAGTTTAAACAAATGTACGCCACGGTGTATGTTATGCGTCAGTGCTCAGTTCCGAATAAATGACTGTTATGAAATGACGAATTTCATTTAACAATTATTAAGGGATCTTTCATTATTTCCGCGATCGACAGGCAGGTTAGACAAAAAAGCGTCTCCGGCTACAGAGCATAAGCCTTCCCAAACAGCATGGTGGGGAGATTGGGGATATACCCTATCATGCGGGCCCAATTTGTCGGGGTTATTTTCATACATAGTACATAGATGGGACTAACGGTTTAGCGTGCCTTATAAAGCACTGAGGGATTCATCAGATAACTTACCATTACGACTAACACTTACCTTTAACATGCACCTAACTTGTAATTCTTGTGATGTCGTAAAAAATATTTTCTTTCCGCTTACATTGTTAACGCAGGCCAATCTTACGAGATTTATCAAAATAATGTTTTTATATACAACGTTCACAGTTTTTCTATGATGCATTTAGTATCAGCATTGCGACGCCGGGGCAGGTCGTTACTATTGTATAATTTTCGTTTAATTTTAAATAATACACGAGCGTCTATTACAATTGAAATTTTGACACGTGGAAACGTTGCTATCAATTTCATTAGTCGAACTAATGAACCAGAACGTACGTTAATATATAATACTAGGTTACAAAGCCATAAATTATTGATATTAATGTTCTATAACTTCATTAATTTGACTATTTGCTACACCAAATGTTTGAGATCAACCACCTTTAAGTGTGTTACTTACCATGCAGTACAAATATTTGCGTGTATAATCATCATCAGCCTATTACGACCCACTGAAGGACACAGGCCTATGCAGAGATTGCGCCGTAACCTATCACACGGCCCCCCTGTGGATTGGTGGGTGTTAACGATTATTATCATTCTATGACGGTAGCCAAGTCCGACGACTCAACGTGCCCTCCGAAGAAGACTCCTATTTCTATTTAAAAAATCAGGTGATTCAGCCTGCAATGTCTTAATCAAACCTGGAAAATTCCCATAGAGTTACACTCTGCGGTTATTTTATGGTTTATATTTTTTTAACTGGCACTCACACAGCGCTATCTAGTCCCAAACCAAGCAAGCCTGTAATATGGGTACTAAACAATGGATAGACATACTTATATACTTTTTTTGTAAATATTATACATAGAAAGCACCCAAACCAATACAAACAGACATGTTCATGCACACAAATATTTGTACTGCCCAGGGTTTGAACCCGGAACTCTTAATAATGTCCGTAGTCTCTCCCATAACACACATAGCTATCCAGTCCACCAAAACCCAATTCCATAGCCCGGTATTGTAGTTTTCATATATTTGCAATAGTCTTTACACCTGCCGGGCGTCATCATGGGTTATCATATTGTGCATTCTGTGATGCATCCGCCATGTGTAACACATACAAAGATAAAAAATTCGAAAAAGGCCTCTGTGCTGTTGCTTCGCCCCACACATTCCTTCCAAAGGACCGGGCCACTATTTGGCCCGTGAATCTAAGGATTTCGAATAATAATGTAATAGCCGACGTCTCTACCATTACACCACATGGGTCATCATCATAGTCGATGGTTGGTTCGGCCTTTCAGCTTAGCTGGACAAATGACGAGCGCATATGACTGTTTTAAGAGGTTAAGCACACCGTTCATACCACTACACTAACGGTAAACTAACGGTAGTAAGTATAATTATATATTTGGACTAAATTTAAATTCAATTTCATGTTTTGATTGCTGTGTTGATTGCAATTTGCAATTTCTAGCGGGTCGTTATTAAGTTATAGCTAATTAGTGTGTCCGCAGTCATCAATTGATGTTTTAATTACGTTTGTGACGATTATTCCCTGCTAGAAAGTACACACAGTGTCATCATCATCATCAGCTCATTAAACGTCCCCACCGAGGGGCACGAGCCTACCCGTATAGGGTGATTAGGCCTTAGTCGTCCACGCGGGCCCAGAGCGGATTGGACGACTTCACACACAACCTTCGAATCTCTTCGCAGGCGTGCATGAAGGTTTCCTCACGATGTTTTCCTTCACCGTAAGAACGTCGGATAACGTACATATATTTTTCGAAAATTCGAAAATACATTGGTACGTGTCGGGATTTGAACCTCAGCCCTCCCGGTAGGAAGGCGACAGTCCACACCACTGAGCCACCGACGCTCTACACACAGTGTATATGCATTTATTGCCAAATGGTGGATCTTTGGAACAGACAAGTTCTATAGTGGAGACCGCGTCTTTGCAAGTGTAGCGTTGGACGCTTTTCAGCCCGATGATGGACCGAGATGAAAGGTTGCTTGTGGAGGCTGGCTGAGAAAAGCAGAGGACCGGGATGTCTGTCACAGAATGGGGAAGACCTATGTCCAGCAGTGGACTGCGATAGGTTGAAGAGAGAAGATGAGTTTCGATCGAGTAGTCCCATTAAAAACTGAGTAGTATTGGGTTCCAATCCCACAAGTTAAGTACAAACATAATTATAGTCAAAGTCACTTTGATCGATATTCTTCAAGTTTGGTGAGGGTAGTTCAGACTGAGTCACCTGATTTCAGGAAAATTACTTGATAGTAGATTCGGTACTGAGTCGTCTAGGTACCACCGCAGTGCCAGATATCTGTAGCTAGTGAAATTACCGGTATAAGAAACCTTACATCTGTTGTCTCGGGTGACGGGCGCCCTGCGGCAATGGTGGAGAATAATAACAGTTCATCAGTTATTGGTCTCCTTCAATGCCGCTCTGTCGTGGTCAGATGTGTCACTTACCATCAGGTGACCGTTAAGACTGTTCACTTTGTAACATAAAATAACTGCACGATGATTTGCTGTTCGCTAAGAGATATGTTAATGCACTCAAATATTTGCACCGACCGGGGCTCAAACCTGTAATCCCTGTGTATAATCATGTTATAACTTGGGTCGTCAATATAAATCCACACGAATTAAAATATGCCAAAGAAGCCTCCCAAAAATATAATGTATCCATCTTATATTTTACATGTCTTTGATATGTAGATTAACTCATTTATTCCAATGTTAAAATTCCCTAAGTCATGTAAATCTGTAACGAGCCCACTGTGTTTTGGTGAACTTGAATCTACAAAGCTTTTTAAAACTTCATTTCTAGCCAGAAATCGCACAATCAATTTATTGCCACCGTGGCCTAGTTGTCCAAGCGTTAATTTTTAATCACCGCGTGTTTCGGGAGTTGTAGGTTCGAATCCGGGATGAAAAGAAAACTTTTTGACTTTTTGAGAATTTTCCCAGTTCGATTGAACATTGCAGACAATCACCCGATCGTCCGAAAACAAAGAAGTTTCCTTGCTTCGGAGGGCACTTTAGACCTGTCGTCTGTCACGACTGCTATTAAATCTGTATCATCATCTGTAGTCATTAACCCTTTAACCGCCGCTGACGGCTATATCTATAATAGAAACTATTGATTTTCTATTGTGTTGGAATCCAGGAGGTTATAGGGAGAATACCACAGATGTATAATCTAACCTTTAGTTTATAAATGTGTGGTTAATATCTACAACCAGCATCTGACCCGCGTGATGGGTTTCAGCCTATTCGCCTGTGCCCTGCAGGGGGACGTTATAGGCTGTTTGTGACGTGGCATTGCCAAGAAACTTGTCTTATCTACAAATAGATTTAAATGTAGGTGTACACCTAATGTAATAAATAATTTTGTATATTCTTTTATTCCAATTTTACTTCAAAAGCATTGTTTTTCTACATAGTGCTATGACTTAAAACCACGAGCAAAACATGTACCAACATATTATAATATAAATATTTAAATTTAAATTTCGTGTACTGAGAATTTGGGTGCTAACAAAAGAAGTTAATAGCAGTGTTGAGTTAGGGGAACAGTGCGCTGTGTAACACCTGTTGTTTTAAATTGTTTGCGAAAAAGATTTCGTAGCTTTCAACCCTTTTTTAAAACAATATTTTTAATTGGATCCTCTAGGATTAAAAATACCGTTTCATCAGAGTTTGTGATTTAGACATCAAGACTTAGATTCGAAGTTACTGCTTTGTTACAAGTCAAAATAAAGGTTACTTAAAAAAAACACTTTATGGAAATAATGTTTTTGTTATTTTTATTTGCGTTATTAGATATTGTCTTTATCTTATAACAAATCATGTCGCTATAGCTGTACCTCAGAACCAGTCGGATGTCTACCAGAACAATACATTCTAATAATAAGAGCCCTTATAATCCATTATTCAGTAATGAGTTCACACGTGTTCATACTTATTCATTTATACAATAGAACGGCAGTAGGGGAGGTACCGGTACCGGAGGTACAGTACCGCTTAGTAGAGTAGGAGAAGATCGTATAAAACTTGAATTGTCGTTTTCTCTCTTAGGCTTGATGGCTGATATCACTAGGTGGTCGACTCGATACTGAGTCGTCTAGGTAGGTACCACCGCAGTGCCAGATATCGTCTCGTGAAACAGGAGTATTATGCACTTTTGTGTTTCGGGATGAGGGCGCTGTAGCTAGTGAAATTTCCGGGTATAAGAGACCTTACATCTGTCGTCTCGCGTGTTGGGCGCAGTGCAGCATTGACGGAGGATAATATTAGATATATTATATGTCATCCATTATATCATATGTCATGCCATATAGACTATATTATACATATTTACCTACTTCGCGTTTAACAAAATCTCCTATTTTGTTACTGATAACTAGATGAAGTATTTGGTCGTCGCCTCACCTGATGTTAAGTTTTTCATTCAGCCTAAACCAGCGACCTTTCGCAAGTCGTCGGTTCATCGTGCCGGGGCGTTTTATGCTATGCTAGCTAAGAAGCGATCTCGGCTCCAGAACTCGTCCGCTAAAGCGGTTCTGCGACAAACGAGCCCAGCTCATTGCCTCTTTAGCTTGCTGTTCCGGCGAGCTATGCCATCTTATTGATCAGAATTTAAAGTGTTGTATCTCGCTCTACAAAACTTTGTTCTCAGAACACAGTAAAGCTTATTTTATGTATGTATATTGATTTTACTAACATTATCATGTTTTATACATTTACTGCTTTCATCAAAACTTGGATCCTCATCGTTACAACATCGTACGAAATTTATGGTAACTGGAGTTTCTATGTGTCTTTAAACAATATTGGCACCGTTGAGCCGCCATGAACCTACCATAAACACTACCAACATGACAAAAAGTTGTGAGAAAATCCTTATTACGAGCCGAACTGTAAGTAAGGAAAGTTCCGCCGTAATAGCGGCATTAACTGGCAAAGTCGGAAAGTAACAACCTTATATGCTTTGTTCTCAACTGAGGGCTCTTTACACAACCGGTACTTTGTGCAACCCAATTTGCAAACATAAGGGGAACCTAGGAGGACATTTTAGAGTTCAAAATACGGTAGCTTGTCACGGAAATGCTTCGTTCCTCTCAAAGAATTTAGCACAAGTGCAGCATTAAAATGTGATATCATATTCAGCGCTGAAATATATATGAGAGTTTGGACGCTGTTTACGAGTATGTTAGCGTTTTTCTTTGCAAGGCGAAAGTGTTGCGTGTATTTCAAGTGATTAATTTTAGTACAACTACGTTTTGACACTATATTTGATACTACGAGTTGAGTTACAAGTGAGTACGATAATATGTGGCAGTGTTTGGAATTGGAATGGAAACATTGTCATTTGTTTCAGAATCATGGAAATTTGTTAAAGTATCTATATTACATAATATTGCATTTAATCCAGTTTAACCCGGATTTTGTTGCGTAAAGACAAATTACAGATACTTAATTATGCCGGAAGGCTGGTATACGAGTAAATAAGACATGCTCCAGTGTAAGTGACAAAGATAACTTCAAATTATTACTGTTAATTTAATAATCACATCCCTTGTCAAGTTCACGTCATACACACACGCGTCTCGTCAACATAAGTTTTACATGAACTTCAGGGCTCTGCATCTAGTTCAAAGTTACTTGAGCTATCAACAACTTTTATTGTTGATTTTACGTGTGAATTGTTTTGGCTAGGACAGTGATTAATCAACTAATAGAATGAATGAAAAATTCCTTTATTCAATTAAGTCTTTACAAGGCACTTTTGAATCAGCAAAGTAATAATAAATTTTAAAACTAGTTTGAATCTACCACCGGTTCGGATAGTTGGTTCTACTGAGAAGACTCCAGCAAGAAACTTAGTAGTTATCCTTTTAATCGCCAATCTACAATGTACAAGCTTTTAAACCTATGTCCATACATTTTAAGCTTATTAACGAAATTTGTCAGCATCCCTCATGAAGAAAGGGTCACTATTATGGATGAATATTTGTCGGATACGAATTTGTGGCATTGCTCGGAACACAGTAATCCAGTCAGAAAAAATGTAATTAAATGTTAGATAGAATAAACAATTCAAATGGAAATATATGAAAAAACTCAAAAAAATAACGTACTAAGGATGAGGTTGGATGTGTCCCGTGCCCTACTCGGACGTACTAGAGACAACGCTTTACCGTGTCCTAAAGAAGATCCTATTTTATTCTCCAACAATCATCCCCGAAGCACTGCAGAACCTTGGCGACCTCATCAGCACCCTGACCGCATTGTTGAACTGAACCCAAAGGGCACCGTACGCCCATAAAGCACAATCGCACAATACAAAAGAGTGACTACACGTGTAAAAGTTAATATAGTTAGCCCGAAATACCGTTATTTTTCATTTTATGTGAATAAGCAACCAGCGAAATATGTTGGTGCATTCTAACGCCCTCTGTTTCAATGCACTTTTTTTTCAAACTGACTGCTGTTGGCCGCAGATGGCCTTTACAGCTTCACAGGGCAATTGGCGAGCGCAGATGGCTCTCAGCCTTAAAATGTGTTTCAAATGCCGTATGGAAACCATTTCAACCACCTTACAAAGTTCCATATCAGATCCTCAAGCGCCATATCAAATATTTTGAAAGTGACCTGTCAGTTTCGATCGACCATTTGTGGCCTACGTAGTCTGAACATCATACAACGACGCAGATCCAACCACGTCATAGTCATAAAAAAAAGGCAACCAAAAGCCATATTTCAAAAAATACTACGAGTATGTTATAGATCCACAAAGCAATTGAGCACTCTCATCAAAGCTACAGCGTACACACTCAAAATTCATTTATTCATTCTAGTTTTTTTATCGGAGTAACAAACCGTTGATTGCTGGAGTGGTGGATGCGTTGAGAGGAGAACCTCTACTACGGAGAGCTTTATTAGTTTCAGGAGTTCAGGAGCGAAAAAGTACTGACATTACTATCACATAGACTTTTTATACCGCGATTTACATATTAACTGACTAGCTGTGCCCCTAGGTATTAATCGCGGTATAAGATATTCTCCCGCAGTAAAACATAGCCTAAGTGTTTATCCCGGGTATCTGCTAACTTCATAAGAAATTTAAAAAATCGCTTCTTTAATTCACGTTATTTTGAAAATTAACTCTAAGTAAAACGTTTTTTTTATTATTCAAATTTGGTTTTGATAGTAGTGGCATTGCGAACGGAAAATCGCTTGCCATGGCCACTGGCTTGATATAGGAGGAGCTCATTAGTGTGTTGCCCGTGTTTTGAAATTCCATAATAGGTTAGAAGCATGACCTTATATTATTGACGTTTTGACTCTTTAATTAAATAGGTATACTAGACAATTGAAGTTATGTAATACTTTTTGGGTTATAAAAAGTTTAGTCATCATATTTACTCAAGTTTGGTTTCTTATAAGCATTGATCGTCAAAAATATAAAATAAAATATTCCAATTACAAAAGTATGAAGTAAAAATAATTTTGGATGATGAAAGGCACTTCTTCCATTATGACATTATACTCGTAAGAAAGAAGTACCCAATAAATGTCAACCTTTACCAAAATAGCCATATAAATGTGATAGTATACAATTTTGGTTAATGTTAAAGACTTGATAATTCAGAACAAAGTAACGAAAATATTCAGACCGAACTTTTTTGTCATTAAAATAATCTGTTACTTTATCGTCATAGTCATCAGCGTAAATGTCTACTGCGGAAAGAAAGCCTCCCTTAATGACTTCCACGTGGACCGATCCCTAGCAGTCGACATTTAGAACAATAAAAATGTAACATTGTTACTCTATAAATAACTTTTATTCATATAATGCTCGATTTGTTGCTTAAATTTATCAAGAGATGAGATGATGAGAGGGACAAGCGCTGTCCCTGGGCGGAGGTGAACACTTTCCATCAGGTGTCTCTCCTGCTCATTTGTTCCCTAAAGCATTAAATAAATCATTACACCAATTGGGTCGTTCCAATACGATATGCCTCGGAGTGTTAATATGTGGCAATAATATAATGTAACAAAATTATTATTTCGTCGAAGGCTAAGGTACCTTCTAAATGGGGTTTGTTGGATAAAAATATGACAATAAGCTCATATCTCGCTGTCTGTCGGCGCGTCCTCACGTGTTCTCTGCGACTTGTCACTTTATAAGTCCGGGATAAGCTTGTGTCACTGTCAGCGGGGATGAGAAGTGTGTTATTGGGCAACAGTTTGTATTAAGCGTATAAAATAAACAGTATTTTGTATGGCTTGAGAATCAAGTATACATTATTAAGACTATCCATGGAAACATTTTGTGTGCATGAATATGTCTGTATGTATGGTTTGTATTATCCGGGATATTTTCAATGTATGCATATATTTACAAATAGAACAAAAGTTTATATGACGGTAGTACAGCCTTCTGGGGCTAGAGGGCAATGTGTGAATGTCTATGGATATATGTATTTTGACGATCCATCTGGTGTAATGGTTGAGACTTCGTCTATTACACCAAGGGTTCCGGGTTCGATCCCCGGGCAGTACAAACATTTGTGTGCATGCACAAGTCTGTTTGTATTGGTCTGGGTGTTTTCTATGTATAATATGTACGTATTTACAAAAACGTATTGAGTATGTTTATCCGTTGTTCAGTATCAATATAACAGACTAATGCTTAGTTTGAGTCTAGGTGGCGCTGTGTGAATGTCAGTAGATATTTATTTATGTGAAATCATCTTTTTCTAATCGAGTCGGTGAAATCCAGATGACAGGATATAAAATCCAGATTTAAGAAACAAACTAAAATGAGTGTCAGTAGCTCATTGGTGTGGGCAGTTGCATTCTGATCTGGAGGGTGCATGTTCAATTCCCGGCACTTACCATTGTAGATTTTTTTCGAAATTACATGTACGTTTATCCGACACACTAACGGTGAAGGAAAACATCGTGAGTAAACCTGTGCATGCATACGAAGTGCGAATGTCTTAAAAAAATCAAAGGTTGTGCTTGAAGTCGTCCAATCCGCACTGGGCCCGCGTGGACGACTAAGGCCCGTACACCCTATACTGGTAGGCTCATGCCCCTCGGGGTGGACGTATAAGCTGATGATGATGAAGAGAAATGTATTTTACAAGCTATGCTAAAACAGGGGTTACATGGCACTGTGTGTTCATATCTATGGAAATTTATTCAGATTTTGGTCTGAAACTGCTTAATATGTCGACGAAATTACTGTAACAGATAATAACGTTAATTTACAAACAAATGGACCAAAAATTTTTTTCTTTTCTACTGACTCACAAAACGTTAAATAAAAGTTTCATCTCTAGTCTCTAATTTTCTCCAACATTAAAGTGACGATAATTGTGTAAAAATAATGATGTAATTGTAATGTTGGTTACTAGGAAGTTTTCTTCAATGAATGGCTTGGAAATTTTCTATGCATCGGTTTGAATCGTCCCTAATGAGGGCTCAGTAGTTAAATACGAGAATTTTTAATGTTATGGGAGTCCGCTCATGGTACGATTCGAGTAAGTTATAAGCAGTATTGCCACCTTTTTTCTTTGGATTTAAAGTACATTGGTATTTAAAGTATATTATGCGTGAGAAAAAAGTACCCAGTATAAAAATAAAGTACATTTTTTTTAACGACGAAAGGCGGTGAGTTAATAACTAAATGATCGACCATTTAATTTGACTTACGCGACCATGCCCAAGTGACATCAAATCTATAAAGTTGGGCAGGATCCTGAGCTTCCTGAAAAGTGCCCAACTTTTAGATGAACTCTATAATAGGGAGCGAGTCACAAAAGATACTTTAGGTTGAGGTGACTACAGGTTTGAATAGCTCCAGGTAATGTAAATAACAATAATAATACGCGACTATCAGCCGAACGCGCTAGTCGCTACGGCAATGAGCCCTCATTAAGACACTCAAAGTGTAATGTGTACTAACTCATTATTAATTTTGAGACAAGAAGTCACATACGTATATTTTACAACCAAACTCTGTTGAATTTACGCATATGTAAACAAAACGCGAGGTAGAAGTTTAAATACATAAGTTTTAAATACACTTTGAACTTTTACATTACTTTGACTAGACTCAACACGTCGTGCAGGAATTCCAACTCAATTTGTGTATAACTTACATGTCTGCTAAATATATTGTTTTATTTTCCGGGTGCGTTCTTTTTACAAGTTTATATTTAACTTGCAATGTATGTTTGTTCGGGTGGCGTCTTACAACTCAATTTTAAGGCACTTGCCCTCAACCGATTGTGCTGAAATTATTTATGTAAAAGTTTTCAATGAAGACGGCCCGATAAGTGACAACAATCTTTATTATATTGATGACCTATTTAATGTTGCGGTTGAGACGTCGGCTGCAACACCAAGGGTTCCGGGTTCGATCCCCGGGCAGTACAAACATTTGTGAGCATGAACATGTCTGTTTGTAATGGTCAGAGTGTTTTCTATGTATAATATGTATGTTTTTACACGTTTACCTTGGGGCTAGATGGCGCTGTGTGAATGTCAGTGGATATTTATTTATGTATTACCTACTCATGGTTGCATCTATAATGCTGCACTGAATTTCCTTTTTTGGAACCACTGTTTGGAAAATATGCAGGTGTTTTATTTTTGTCCGACGTGAATATTAAAGAACTGACTAAAAAAGTAACAAAATACAATATGCGTATTTTTTAAATCTGATGAAATATCAGTTTTTAAAACTAGTTTCAAAGAAGCAAATTCCTCTAGTCACAAATTGCTGCTAAAACAGTTGTCTCGACACTAAAGAATGCCGTCTAGTGGAACAGTAAGCAACGATCTGTCTTAATGAGACCAAATGGATGAATGAGCGGCCGAGATTGATTAACTGCCCTTTCCTAATACAGGCTTGGGGATATCCGATCGTGCGTAAACTTGATGGCACTACGATAGTTAATGCTCATAGTCCGGGAGTTAATTTGTGTAATACTTATAGACAGTATAAATTTTTATCCAATCAAAAACTTAAATGTAAAATTGCAAGCAAGTTCAACTTTAAAATACGTACCTATACATGTAGAAATAAAAGTAATTAACATTCTACAGAAAATAGAAAGAAAAGAAAAAAATAATTGTTACAAGAAAAGAAATAAAAATAATATTTTATTTATTTTATAACAATTTTAGGTAGCGGGTAGCAGAAGGATATTTGTTTGAGTTCAACGGATCCAAATAAATGTCATATTTTAATTGACACCAACCCACCTTTCACCAACGTTACCGCAAATGCGGCTTAGGGATGCAACATTTAGGTATATTTAGATTCGATCCCACGGCCTCCGGATCATAAAGCGATCTAAATACGTGCAGACCATAATATCACGGAGGCAGATTAATAATTTACTTGTATATTTATCATTAGTAATATAACACTGTAGCGCCGAAAAGTTAATATTATTAACATTTCTCAGCATGGCACCTTACATATGAGATCTCGTAACCCGTTTTGTCTAATGTTTATGACACGATATCCAACGGCAATGACAATAAACTGTCTGTAATAGCTCTTGAAACACAAAGACGACACGTGCGTATAATCTTTTTGTAATAATATAGGGTGCGTTTATTAGTAAATACAATACAAACATGTCTAAAGAACATAAATGTCTGTGTGTAATATCAGATGTTATCCTGGCATATATCTTTTGTAGCCAAGATCGTGTGACCTGCCGAATAAGAACGGTTTTGGTAACCTGCCATATGCACAATAATAAATATCATCGACATTCACACAGTCCATTTAAGCAAGAAGAGTGTGGATAAATTTATCGGGCGCACGGCGGTGCCACAACCAAGTCGAGTGCGAAGAAAAGCCATACCATCCGTTACTGGAACCATGTCGACAATTCATTTGAGATGTGGCGAAATATCATAATTTGAGAATCTCTGGATAATATTAGCACGCTGAAATCATCATACAGTAATTCATAATCACTAAAATCCAAATATCAAGCTGTAGGCATTAGCTCAGAGGTTAAGCGAAGCAAAGTTTCGCATTTTCTGACACTTATACACTCGCTCACTCATGATCATCAAATAGAACTAGTACTTCCCAATAAGGAGCTGAATTTGGTATAAGTTAAAGTTTAGTGAAAATAAAGGGAACACTATAAAAACTTGTATAATCGAAGATCTTAAGTACTGGTGAACCTAATTAGCAAACATAAGAGTCAACCAAACTATACATATCGACATACTGCCTTTACAAAAAAATTGACTTGGTGCGCCGCTTCATTTGATGTAAAAATCAGAACTTTCTGATAAATAACCCCTCAGTTGGTCTCAGCTGTATTATGAATTCAACGCTAACAACATGCCTACCTGTGAATACAATTTTATTGAAATTGAAAGAAAAGAAAGAAAGAAGATTTATTTGACAAACAATAAATACATTCAATAATACAACAATAATAATAAATGCCAAATAGGACTTCCCTCAGCATTTGTCCTGGCACAACTAAAAGCGTACCAGGACGCTGTTTTTCAGGAAGGCCCTGGANTTTATTTTATAACAATTTTAGGTAGCGGGTAGCAGAAGGATATTTGTTTGAGTTCAACGGATCCAAATAAATGTCATATTTTAATTGACACCAACCCACCTTTCACCAACGTTACCGCAAATGCGGCTTAGGGATGCAACATTTAGGTATATTTAGATTCGATCCCACGGCCTCCGGATCATAAAGCGATCTAAATACGTGCAGACCATAATATCACGGAGGCAGATTAATAATTTACTTGTATATTTATCATTAGTAATATAACACTGTAGCGCCGAAAAGTTAATATTATTAACATTTCTCAGCATGGCACCTTACATATGAAGATCTCGTAACCCGTTTTGTCTAATAATGTTTATGACACGATATCCAACGGCAATGACAATAAACTGTCTGTAATAGCTCTTGAAACACAAAGACGACACGTGCGTATAATCTTTTTGTAATAATATAGGGTGCGTTTATTAGTAAATACAATACAAACATGTCTAAAGAACATAAATGTCTGTGTGTAATATCAGATGTTATCCTGGCATATATCTTTTGTAGCCAAGATCGTGTGACCTGCCGAATAAAGAACGAGGTTTTGGTAACCTGCCAATATGCACAATATAATAAATATCCATCGACATTCACACAGTCCCATTTAAGCAAGAAGAGTGTGGATAAATTTATCGGGGCGCACGGCGGTGCCACAACCAAGTCGAGTGCGAAGCAAACAGCCATACCATCCGTTACTGGAACCATGTCGACACATTCATTTGAGAATGTGGCGAAATATCAATAATTTGAGAATCTCTGGATAATATTAGCACGCTGAAATCATCATACAGTAATTTATAATCACATACTTAAAATCCAAAATATCAAGCTGTAGGCTATTTAGCTCAGAGGTTAAGCGAAAGCAAAGTTTCGCATTTTTCTGACACTTATACACTCGCTCACTCATGATCATCAAAATAGAACTAGTACTTCCCAATAAGAGAGCTGAAATTTGGTATAGAGTTAAAGTTTAGTGAAAATATAAAGGGAACACTATAAAAACTTGGATAATCGAAGATCTTAAGTACCTGGTGAACCTAATTAGCAAACATAAGAGCTCAACCAAACTAATACATATCGACATACTGCCTTTACAAAAAATATTGAACTTGGTGCGCCGCTTCATTTGATGTAAAAATCAGAACTTTCTGATAAATAACCCCTCAGTTGGTCTCAGCTGTATTATGAATTCAACGCTAACAACATACAGTTCCTGTGTATACAATTTTATTGAAATTGAAAGAAAAGAAAGAAAGAAGATTTATTTGACAAACAATAAATACATTCAATAATACAACAATAATAATAAATGCCAAATAGGACTTCCCTCAGCATTTGTCCTGGCACACTAAAAGCGTACCAGGACGCTGTTTTTCAGGAAGGCCCTGGAAAAAAAAATTGAAAAAAATTGATTAAAATTGAATTAAATGAGTCTCAAATACATTCAATAAGAAAATCTGAACCTTGGCTTTCAAGTCCTAAGTATGTAATTTTCCGCAGACCTTCCTTATAACATGGGTGGGTCTAAGTAGGCTTTTCATAATCAATACGTAAGAGGGTAAAATGGGTTTCTAACCCCAACAGTGACGATAGCGCGATATGGGTAAATCCCCGTATCACTTCATAAGGCTTTTTCAAAGGAATTTGTTTTTGACATCGGAGAATATTAACTTAATATTGACAAAATTCTATGTTTATATGTTTCTTATTTTTTAACCAGAAACATGTTTGTAATACAGGAACATCATGAGAAATAAAATAGATATCCTAATTATTATAAACTCAGCATCAATGGTCACATCTCTTGTAAGCACCCTTAGCGACCACGTCTTACTTCCGTACTTAAGTCCTATGTCTATACTCTAGTATGTGTTAAAGTATTCTTCGCGGAATTGCGTTCCATTTATTACCCGTGTTACAAATCACAAGTCAACAGACTAGAGGTCACATTATGTATAATGTAAAGGTGTGTTTACATGAGCACAAGACGAGGGTCTCGGGTAGGGTTGCCATCTTTTTTCTGCAGGTAAAATAGAAAAAAAAATAGTACAATTGGGAAAATCATTACCAAATAACAAATAATAAAAGTAATAGAGACCTGATTCCATATTACTTGATTCAAAAAGATCGAAAACTGAATACTGATGAAAATATTGTATTACGGCATGAAATATGTCATGGCGTTCTTCAAAAAGAGAGCGTATTCCTATATAAAGGGCCGGCATGCATCCCTGTGACCTCAGTTGTTGCGAAAGTGTCCATAGGCTGCGGTTACACTTTCTACCAGGTGAGGCGCATGTTCGTTTGTCTCCCTTTTAAAAAAAAATGAAATATTTGCTTTTATGAATAAACGACTACATCATGGGGACACATTTGAAAAACTGAGGAACGATAATACTATAGCCTGAAATAAACTGCCATACTAATACAAATATAGTACTAGTAGCAACCCTAGTCTTGGGCAAACACGGTGTCACCAGTGAGTGCGTTGCTTCACCGGTGATGGGTCCCGAGATATGGGATGGGCTCTGACGTTATTATTCAATTATGTACAACTCGACGATGTTTACATACACAACTAGAGGAGATACCTCCAGGTAAATAAGGATATAACTGGAAAAAGGTTTTAAGCTATACCAGTATCTTACCTATCCGTCACATATCCGATTGTAACTATAGAAAATTACCATTTGCGGGACCCGGCTGAACATTTGAGCAAATGCACCTTGCGTTCGTGCAGCGGACTCTCATCCCTAAATAAGTTGAGCCCTAAGTATTTACACAATGAACCTTAAAATTAATTTGAAGTTTGACGACCCATTTGGTGTACCGGTTGAGACGTCGGCTGCTACACCAAGGGTTCCGAGTATCGAACCCGGGCAGTACAAACATTTGTGTGCATGAACATGTCTGTTTGTAATGGTCTGGATGTTTTCTATGTATAATATGTATGTATTCACAGAAAAAATGTATATAAGTATGTTTATCCATTGTTTAGTACCCATAATACAGGCTTCACGCTTAACTTGGGGCTAGATGGCGCTGTGTGAATGTCAGTGGATATTTATATTTATTAAAAGGCGTCACAGAGTGAAGCTTACGTCAGGAAATGCAATATAAATGTTTAGGGAGCTATTGTACAAAATTAGAAAAGATATTAACCGTAAGAGGACTTAATTTATCATTACCAGCAAGTTATGCACGCACGTATGACGCAGAACCGATAGCCATTTGATAACTACCAGAGCTAATGTTGAAAGTCATTGTAGAAGGCTTTTACTTTACTGTGCAACGTTACTGGTCGTCGATTTTCTCGTAGTTCAAATTGAAGATAAGTTAGTTGTTTGATCAGGAAGTCATAGGTTTAAATATCGCAATGAGTTTCCCCATTTGTTTCGTTATTGCAGGCTTATCATCTGATTCTCTGAAAAGATAAGTTAATTTGATCCACTTCCATATTTATAATCAATCCTATTTTTGTATTACAGTTTTTCGAGAGATCTATTTACGTTTGGTGCACGATTCTGCATTCGAAAAGGATCATTCGTTGATCTGTTTCAACCGACAGTGAGTATAAATGGTTTGGTTTTAGAGTTCGCCGTGTTCAATATAGAGTTTTTTCACCCTTTACCCGCCGCTGACGGATATATCCAACAAAAATGATTTTCTGTTGAGTCTGGAATCCTAGCGGTTAAAAGACTTGGATGTGAATAATGATACTTACTTTGATTCCGTGATTCTAGGCTAGGTGATAGATCGATACTGAGTTGTCTAGGTAGTGTACTGTCCTATAGTGTCCTTTTATTCCAAATATTTAAAAAATGTTACAGAGGTAGAAGGTTTGGTCGCATGAGGGAGTGTGTCTTACGAGAGATGCGCGCTGGATGTCTTGATATTTCTTGCTTTTCATAAAAAAAATGATAGAGCGTCGGTGGCTCAATGGTGTGAACTGTTGCCTTCCTGGAGGATTAAATCCCGCCACGTACTAAAGTGTTTTAATTTTCGAAATTACTTCGGTGGGGATATTTAATGAGCTGATGCTGATGATACAAAATATGTCCGAATTTTGACACACTTTTGTAGTCAGCGAGACTCCGTCTGTATTTTCTATACGTCGATGGGTAGGTACGTATCCCGCTGTAATCGTCTAGTGCTGTGAAGGTCATCTAGTACCCTGATTGCAATTCGCTATTCTCTTATACCTTTCTTTAACATTTACTAGCCTTTTATCGAACTCCAACACTAGCTTCCAAAAGTCAATTTCACCTTCATATTGCCCGGTATGTAAATTCATATATGAAAAATGCAAGAGCGCGGTGCAGTATACTGGAACGCGAAGACTGCAGAAATAAAATTTCACCCTATAAGTCCTAGCGATTCTGCACGGATACTTTGTTTGAAATTTTAGTGCTCGATTTTATGGTTCTTTTTTACCGCTTTGCAACTCTAAGATATAAGATAGATATTAAATTAATTTTAACTTACTTTACCCAGGATTTGCAGTTTTTAATTTTGGTTCAATATAGCGTACTCTAGCTATGCTCGTGGTCTAACTTAGCGATAAAATTATATCTTTCTCTCTTCAACCTCATCATCATCATCATCAGCTCATTAAACGTCCCCACCGAGGGGCACGAGCTATATAGGGAGATTAGGCCTTAGTCGTCCACGCGGGCCAAGTGCGGATTGGACGACTTCACACACAACCTTAGAATCTCTTCGCAGGTATGCATGAAGGTTTCCTCACGATGTTTTCCTTCACCGTAAGAGCGTCGGATAACGTACATATATTTTTAAAAATTCGAAAACACATTGGTACGTGTCGGGATTTGAACCTCAGCCCTCCCGGAAGAAAGGCGACAGTCCACACCATCGAGCCATCGACGCTCTCTTCAACCTATCGCAGTCCAATGCTGGACATAGGTCTCCCCCATTTTGCGCCAGATATCCCAGTCATCCGCTTTTAAGATAAAATTATAGTAACCGTAAAATAAATAAATTTACTGAAATAAATTGCCGGAGCAGAAAGTTAAATTGGTTATGTATGTCCGGGTTGTTTCATCACTTACTTTAGGTTAGAAACTAAATATTTACTGACATATAGAATTGTTAATATAAGGGCCGGTAGAGCTAGGCTGCCTAGATTCAGAAGCTTGCCTCTACATGAGATCAGGGGGTAACCACAATCTCTTAAAACAGTATTGTTATGATGATACGTCATTTTTGTACCAGAAATGGACAAAGTAATATTATTGTAACACTGTTTAAAGATGCCATATCTTTAGGTAGGGTAGCTCCCCTGATGTCTTTTTCATAGCGCAAGCCTTATGTCTTATGTGTTCGTCTTGGCAACATCTTACATAAAATGTTTTTGGTGGGGTAAACATGTCTATTTGTATTTATCTGGGTGTTTTAATGTATTAAACTTATGTATTTCTTGTTGCTTGTACCAGTGTTTATCTTGTTGGTTGTCCTAATAAACCAATAAATTTAGGTAATATTTACAAAAACAAAAGCATTGAGTATCTATGTTCATCAGTTGTTCAGTACCATATTACAAGATTTTTGCTTGAATTGGGGCTAGGGTGATGTCGGTGGGTTTTAAATTATTTATTATATTTATCTGTCACAAAATGGGGGAGACCTAAGTCCAAAAGAGCACTGCGCCAGAATTATAAGAAAGAGATAGAATTCGATACAGGATTTTCAGCTCTTTTTTTGAAAAAGTTTTTGGTATCCATGGAAAGAGAAATTCCCCATTGGTGGGAGTTTTACTGAGACTTCGGAACTAAACCAACTTTCGCGAATGTTTGTTTGCGATAAGCTAAGTGATAGTGAAAAGCGCGTAGGGACGTGACGACCCCATCGCCCGCTGGTGAGTTTCACCAGTGCAGTCAGTCACCGCAGGGCAGCTTGTGGCGAGCTGTGGTGCGTAGCGACACCACGACCCGACGGCCCCCGACCGTGCACACCGACCGTCTCTGGCCCTCCAGAGTGGACACCCAATCAGGACTCTCACCTCTGGCTTGCCTTCATTGGCTGTCCAGAGTGGGGTGCAAGAGCTACATGCTCGAGGGGTGAAGTGAAAGATGCATAAGTCGCGAGTTGGTGCAGTTTTGTCTGCTCAGAAAGCGGTGTACACATCTCAACCCCTAGCCGCCTGCGCCGGTGTTGCGTCCCAGGCATTACGCCGCATAGTGGATGCCCATCTAGCGGGTGGCTAGTCACCGTCTGCCTTAATTTTCATGATTGAGACATTTGATTTGGCAGGCCCCGCTGTCTCAATCAATAGCCCATAAACTAGACCAGCAATTACCCTTTCCATAGCCTTAATTTTTTTTTCTTCCCATATTTGCAATAGTCCTGGCACCAAGCGGTGCTCGCTCTGTGTGTACTCCCATAGTGCAGGCAGAGCGACGGCCGCTCGGTGTACACATCACAACTCATTTTTGTCTCACAAAGCCTCTACGTGTTGGACCAATGTCCCACGCAAGCTTCAAAGGACCGGTCTATGAACCGTGAACTCCAAAGAGACTACAAATAAAATACTAATAATAAGCATAAAATAAGGTTAACGCTAATTGTTTAATGTAATTAATATATTTCTTAAGCAATCAACAAAACATGGTGTTCTTATAAATTGTCCTTGAAAGGATGCGCTGGTATATATTAATCTTATTAACGTTTTAATAAGAACTGTTTTACCATTCCCTGTTAACTTTATTTAATGTAAACAAAACCAACCTTTATAAATTTTCTTGATTGTACAATGAAATAAGATAGCGCCTTTTAAATACGGAGCTAATTTAATAAATTGATAAAATCTCATCCCTCAAAAGATTTGTGAAATAAAACTTCCAAGGAAGTCTCTTGATGCTCCAAATATAATCCTGTAAGAAATCCACTTAATTTTTTATCTTATCGCCGTAATTGTTCCCCAAAACATCTGTTCTGCGGAGCAGGACAAAGAAGACTCCAGTTTTTTTCCTTTATTTACCTACTTTATAACATAATTTCCTTGAAAGACGTTGCGTCGTAGATTTTCACTTGCGCACAGGTTTAAATAATAACACACAGTATGTTATTTGTATTAAAATAGACAGACACAACCACCCAACAGAACGCCGTGGCGAGCTAGGGCCCAATCTCTATATAGAATGCAACTCATTAAAGTTGCATTGTTTGCCACTGGAATCATCATTTCATCATTACAACCTAGAAAGTCCACTGCTGAACGAAGCCTCCCCAATATTTCCCCCGGACCGATCCTTGCAGTTGACATCCATCTGCTACCTGCCACCTTAACCAGATCATCAGACCATCTGGTTGGGGGTCGGCCTACGCTTCGTTTTCCGTTACGCGGACGCCACTCGAGAACCTTTCCGCCCCATCGGCCATCGGTTCTACGCACTATGTGCCCTGCCCACTGCCACTTCAACTTGCTTATCCTGTGGGCTATGTCGGTCACTCTAGTTCTCCTACGGATATCCGTGTTCCGGATCTTATCGCGTAGGGAAACACCTAACATAGCCCTTTCCATAGCACGTTGAGCAACTTTAAGCCTATTTAAGAGGCCCTTAGTAAGCGACCACGTTTCACTTCCGTATGTAATAACCGGCAACACACACTGGTCAAAGACTTTCGTCTTCAGACACTGAGGTATTTTGGACGAAAAGATCTCCCTTAACTTCCCGAACGCTGCCCATCCTAATTGGATTCGACGCGAAACCTCCTGCTCGAAGTTGGACCTACCCATTTGAACTACTTGTCCCAGGTACACATATTCGTCTACAACTTCGAGTTCAGAACTTCCAACTGATATTGGTATGGGCACAACATGGATATTAGACATGACTTTCGTCTTGTCCATGTTCATTTTAAGACCCACCTGTTGCGAAGCTCTGTTAAGGGTATTGAGCATAGTACCTAAATCCTCCATGGATTCTGCCATGATTACTATATCATCGGCAAATCGAAGATGAGTGATGTACTCGCCATTGACGTTGATGCCAAGTCCTTTCCAATCGAGCAGCTTAAACATATCTTCCAATGCAGCTGTGAACAGTTTCGGAGATATAACGTCTCCCTGTCTCACTCCTCGGTGCAATTGGATAGGTTGTGTAAGCTCTTCATGTACTCGGACTGACATAGTGGCGCTCTCGTGCAAACTTCTCAATACTTCGATATAGCGGTAATCGATATGGCACCGTTGGAGGGCTTGAAGCATAGCCCAAGTCTCGATCGAATCGAAGGCTTTCTCATAGTCCACAAACGCCAAGCATAATGGCCGATTATACTCTCCGTTCTTCTGTATAACCTGCCGCAGCGTATGTATGTGGTCTATGGTACTGAAGCCTTTGCGGAACCCGGCTTGTTCGGGACTGGAGAATGCTACGGAATTTTCCCCAGATTTGCAGTCCTCAAGCTATCGACTCATTATTATTGACAGGTGTCAGCATTCTCAATGCAAAATAAGAATGGAATGTCACATATTAGTTTACACTTAAATTACTAGGTTTACCAGGTGGTAGGCTAGGTACTAAGTCGTCTAAGTAGTAAGTACCACCGCAGTGCCAGATACCGTTCCGTAAAATAGAAGTGTTTTGCACTTCATGTTTGTTGTCTCGGGTGTTGGGCGCTGTAAGGCATTAATGGAGAATAATGTTTATCAGTTGTTGGTTTTATTCAATGCCGCTCTGTCATGGTCAGACGTATCACTTACCATCAGGTGAGCATCTTGACTGTCCTGTACACTTTGCAAAATAAAAATAATGCAGATAATATGCACCATGATATTATTAGTATAAAAGAGTGATATATATTTAGAAACGTTTGTTAACTAAATCTAGTAGAATACATACATCCAAGGCAGTGCACTGATGTTTCTAACAGATAAAAAGCATAAACAAGAGCGTTCATGTTTGCGACCCGCAAACACGGTACCAATAAAAATGGCTGTCAAATAACGACCTCCGCTTGAAAAGTGCCACAGTCTTGCGTATTTAGACTTTAGTGAGGAGTACTCACTACCACTCACGATGAAATCAACCATTTCAATGAAATACAGATTAAGGCTCTATAATACTCCTCTAGTTTTTGAAATCTCCCTCAGGGATTAAGTCGTAATTGTATTGTTTAAATACTTGTGAATAAATGTCGTAATAAGTAGTTAGTTGTAAATTTAATAAAGGGCTGGCAACGCATTTGTGGACCTGAGGTCCTGCAAATGTTCATGGGCGGCGATGTCACTTACCATCAGGATGAACCGTATGCTCGTTTGCCTCCTGTTCAATAAAAAAAAATTGCGTCGGTGGCTCAGCTGGTGTGAACTGTTGTCTTTCGATCTGGAGGTGCATGTTCAAATCCCGCCACGTAGCAATGTATTTTCGCATTTGAAATTATATGTACGTTTATCCGACGCTCTTACGCTCTAAAGGTTGTGCGTGAAGTCGAACAATCCGCGCTGGGCCCGCGTGGGCGCGAAGGCCTATACACCCTACACGGGTAGGCTCGTGCCTCTCGGTGGGGTGGGGACGTATAATGAGCATTGGCTCATCCTAAGATTGTAACTAGGAAAAACCGCACAAAGTGCTGTTTTTCCCGGGATTCGAAACCCCGACCTCCGAGTTACAGAGCCGAACGCTATGCCCACTAGACCACAGAGGGAGTTTATGTAAAGTATAAAATAAATTTATGTGTTAATGTTTTTTTTTGTTAAAATAAATTTTGACTTGTCGTGGAATTGTACAATAAATATAATAATCATCTAACCATATGAATGCCAACCACGGCGGACATTTGTCGTTTAAGCTTGCCTCTAAATCTCCTGCTACTATCTGCAGCATGTTTTGTCATTACTGGAAAAAAGAGTTTATTAATTAGTCTAATAGGTGTATTACACTTGGTGAGATATACTTTTATGACGACCCATTTGGTGTTGCGGTTTAGACGTCGACTGCAACACCAAGGGTTCCGGGTTCGATCCCCGGGAAGTACAAACATTTGTGTGCATGAACATGTCTCTTTGTAATGGTCTGGGTGTTTTCTACGTATAATATGTATGTATTCACAAAAAAAATGTGTATAAGTATGTTTATCCGTTGTTTAGTACCCATAATACAGGGTTCACGCTTAACTTAGGGCTAGATTGCGCTGTGTGAATGTCAGTGGATATTTATATTATAACACTGAACATAAGACCAAATCATTGAAAAATGTAGAAGAGGTAGAAGAAAAAAGTCATAGTTGTGAGCCCTGCACAAGATAGGCATATCGTAACATCTAGGTCGCTTCGCTGTGACACCCGTTTAATAGTGGGCAGTAAATTCTTGAGCGAATGCAATAAGCAGGCACTAAAGCTGGGCCCACTACCTCTCATTAGCTGTCTTTATGAGTCGAGGATACCTTCACTAAATGTGAAGTGAATGTCTATTTCGATTTTAGTAGTATCTTATTTATTTTCCAGCTCGATATATGAACGTCGGCACGAAATATAGGATTTTGCTACAATTCTCTTATGGTCCTTTCCATGACCCCTTAGGTTGGAGATAGCAAAACCAATAAGAGATTTTGTTGAATTTAAAACTCCTCTTGACTCCATTTTGACCTAAAGTCGTTATTTACGATTCTTCCAGAAAAATATCAGTGTATCTCCATATATGCAAATAAGAAACGCTTGACCTGGGTTTCCCAACTCAATTACCCCAAAAGCTGCCGTTTTATTAAAAGATTCCTTCTATTCATCGATTGTCCTTGATAAATTGCAATGATAGGAAATTTGCTGTTAATAACAGTATTAGTATAGTACTACATTAAGCATTTTTTTTTTTATTTGTATAACTCACTGTAAATGAGCATTTTCTAGTAAAAAAATCTTACTGCATGCCACTTACAACCTAACATGGGTGGTTGCAATTGTATTGTAATCTGCGGTCAATACACGGCTCTGTTATGAGTGATTGTTTCTTGCCATTGATTCGGCTGTCTATTTATTTGCTTACCATTTTCGCGAAGAAAAAACAGCATAAAGTTTGTCTTGTCAACAGAGACAAGTTTCGCCCTCAAGATAAGCGAAAAGTTTTCCTCAAACAAAACACCAACATCAACTTTGAAGGTTGCCGTCTATCTTGTGCCTACTCGTAGAATATGAGATGATATGGCTGCATTGTATGCCATGTATTCGCATTTAGATAAGCATATAGATTTAAACAGGCTGCCAGCGCTCCGGTCTAAAAATAAAAATGGATCGTGAAAATTTAAGTTTACGCTCCCAGCCGCTTTCAAATGCTACTTCAAATTCAGAGTCATTTCTCCCGAATGCTCTTGATTTTCAACCTAATATCGAATGTGGTAAAGCTCTGTTAGAAATGATTAGTTGGAAGCGAAATGAGACTGTCAATGGCGTACTTGGGGTCATCGAATAATGACTGAACGCATGCTCACTTTGATACAATTTTGGTATTTGATTCTTGTATTGGTTTATTTCGCGTATAGCGAACTTGTGTTGTTGTAGAATAATCGAATAGACTATTAGTTCCATTAATTTTTTTTATCTTTATTTTTTTAGTTGTTTTTGTCATGAAATGACATGTCAGTCCTTCCATCCATTTATCGAGTGAATAAATCAAGCGGTCTTACATCCCGCTGCATAGAAAAGGTAAATAGAAATAACAGTCAACATAGTACCAATTTTTGATTGGGTAGGTACGAGTACTTTCGTGCCAAAATATATCCTTTACTTATGACAACAGCCTATCTTACTTCCATACGCTTCCTACCAAATAAATAGTCTCGGGCATAGACAGGATCATCACTAATTTTCCACATAGTTAAGTAAATAATTTAACTGCAACATCACATCTATTAAAACAAATAACAATTAAGAAAATGATAAATGAAGCGTCTAAGTAATGCCACCGATACATAGCAAGTAATACCATTTGACCAAAATAAATAGCTCGCGGTTAACTTGTCTTGAGGAATTAACAGCGACCTCTGAATGTCCATGACATGTTCGTTACCCTCACTACAACAGACTAGCAAATGATTAAGGCGACTACATACAATGGAATATATAATAAACCATAATAAATAAATATCCACTGACATTCACACAGCGCCATCTAGCTAGGCTAGTTAAGCGTGAAGCCTGTATTATGGGTACGAAACAACTGATAAATATACTTATTTACGTTTTTTTGTAAATTCATACATATTATACATAGAAAACACCCAGACAATTACAAACAGACATTTTCATGCACACACATGTTTCTACTGCCCGGGGATCGAACCCAGAACCCTTGGTGTTGCAGCTGACGTCTCAACCGTAACACCAAATGGGTCGTCAAATTTATTACATTTATTTAACTTACAATATAGTTCATTACTACCTACTATACTATCATTAATATTATTATATCCTATCAACTACATTGCTGAATGCGGCTGAATCAAGGCAGCAGTAGAAACGACTTTTAATGACTATATTGCGGACACCGGGCAGCGTCAACATCCATCAGCTACCCGTCACCTTAAGGTTATCGGTCCATCTGGTAGGGGGGCAAAGGTCAGAATAAAAGAGCTTATTAGTCATATATTATTGAATAAAAACAATATGTCGTCTGTACACTCCCTAACAAAGTACAACACACGAAGGAAGCCCGAGGCGTATTAGTCTTTTTTGCAGCAACGCGGGGTATTTCGGGAGATGACTTTTTGTCTTTGGCCCGTTGCTGATGAAAACTGGAAGTAATTATGAAACGGACAGGGATCTGAAGATTGTTGAGTGGCGAATTATCCGACGGGAAGCCTTTTTAATTAAGTTGTAAACTGAATTTCCGGGAATTGCGAACATTTTTAAATGTTGGTACTATTGTTTACGTTGATTTTTGGTGTTGATTGTGTTAAAAACGTTAATTTGTTTTTCTGTGCCGTTTGAAAGGTGTACTGAATAATTATTTCATATTTTGTCTCGTCTCGTGATTATATTGTATGAAGTAAAAAACTACTGCAAATAATACGCGATAGCACTTCCTCGCGTAGAGGGAAACTGAGAATAAAGGAATCTTTGTCACATGGTGTTGACTAGCATATTTAATGTTTTTCTCTCGTCATTCAGTTTATGTTATCAAAATACCTGAATATGCCTGAAAGGGGAGTCTAACAGTGAAAAACTGAAAACTGCGACTATTTTTTCTGCACAGTTATTTAACTGTACTGTGACCGGTTTTTGGGTAAATTGGTGCAAAGTGGGCGAAAAATAGTTGCCTTGGGCTTTTTGCTTGATCTATTTAATTACATAGATAGGTAAGCGAGTCACGTAAGTTTTCACTACCCATTTATACTCGTAACTCCGAAATATAATAGGACGAAGGAAATGGAAATATCGGGAGCTCCAGCAAGGGGAACCTGCCCATATTTCCATATTTAGGTGAAATTATTATTATAACATATTTAGCTCAATTATATGAAATAATATTGACTTATTCTATAAAACAATTATTATTTTATTAAGTCTTTGTTGCAATACGTGTCGTTCCTTCTCTTTTCACAAGCACGTTATTAGTCGGCATCGGTTACAACGAAGCAATCACTGATATTTTAACAAGTATTTGCTTGTGGAAAATCACTGGTCAATAAAGCATAAAGTATCGCTACCGTGTCGGGTACATTAAGGGTACATTCGACCGTTCGGCGCAGGGCGTGTGTATGACAAGGCTGCAGCACAGCATACGTTTGACGCTTTGTGAAACGCTTGTTTGCTAACTGTTTACCACACGATTGTACTGTTCAGGATAAATAAGTAAAAATGATACTTTCGACTGGGTTAGTGGTAAATAGAGTTGATAAAGAGGTGCCACAAAATTAGAATGATTTTCTTAAAATTTGTCGATACAAATTACTCTCCGACATAAAAGTTAAGGTGGCTGGTAGGAGAAGGATGTCAATTGCTAGGGTTCAGTCAGTGTGAAAATTATAAAACAGCGCCTTAGTTCAGTAGCGGATATATTAGGCTTAGAAATGATGAATAAAGTTATGGTTATAGTAATGCTGTGTTCAAGGCTGATTAGTAAACAGGTAGAAAAAAATATAGATACTGGGATTAATCAATTTGTCGTCACAAATTGGCAAGTGCACGTTCAACGTTTGTTATGTTTCTTTTTCGGGTATAATATAGTTTTCACAGACCAATAGGTGACCTGTATTTGATTCCTTACTAATTCATAAACAAATGTTTTAAAATTTTGTTGTTATGGATATTAATAACTATTCTATTCAAATTCTCATTAACATGAAGTGTTTTGGTTTATGACGTATATTATTGTATTCGCCGATTGCGGGTTGCATTAGAATTTGGACGCAGTACCTACCTCCGTTAGTTTAGATATTATAGTTGTAAATTGCTGTTATGTGTTGCAAAATTTTGTGTTTGTGCTGGGATGAATAATCTGATTACTTGCTCTGTGTTTATAGTTGTGCTAGTATTGTTTAAAATTAGTTTAAAAAGCCCAAAAGTGTGTTTTTAGATATTAACCTACGTGCGCTGTTTCTCATGTAAGTGATTGTGTAAATCTTTTTGAGAAATAAAAAACATCTCTAAACCTAAAAAAAACATAGTCTTAAGTTTAATGAGCGTACTAGAACTTTTTTAAGTGTTTTTTCATGACCAAACTAGGAACTCTGATCTGGCAATAAATACCATTCAGAGATAGGTACGTACAGTTACGGATATCCAGTTAGCATATCCGTAAAATGGACCATAAAGGAGCACTTAAAAGGAAGAAACGCAGAAGACTATACAGGCAGTAAAGTTTTATATATAGCCTGAATAGTCTTCTATAGAGCCTATTTAGTTTTCTATACAGCCTGTTTAGTCTTCTATACAGCCTGTAGGCAATACTGATACACAAGGTTTGTATAATGAACAATAGTCTTCACACAATCGTCTTATCTTTGACCGAGGATCATGGTTATCCTAAACCAGTGTGTGAAACAAACAGTTTTAACGTTTCCTTTTGTACCCGCCGACAGCAATTCTTGCTCTCTGAGAGTGTTTGCACCCAAATACACCTCAACGCCAGTTTTCACTATTTAAATATTCGTTTTATTATGTAATAAAGTAACGGGACGGTCAGTTCGCTCACCTGTCCGTAAGTGATACGCCTGCCCATGACAGTTGAAGTGTTGGTGGAATTAAATTACAGCACCTGTCATTATCTTTCGCTAAAACTGTCCTACGCCCGTCATTCGAGACAGATCTCTTGAACCCGGTAAATTACTAGCTACAGCGCCCTCATTACGTAACACAGAAGTGCAAATCCTATTTCACACACGATATCTGGCACTGTGGTGGTAACTACCTAGACGACTCAGTATCGGTCTTTAAAATTTCAAAATTAGCCTTATTAAATCTGCAGTCGTAAAGTACAGTATCAAAAGTACTGAGCATTATCAATATTGAAAATTAACAAGCATTGTTTGAATGAAATGTTAATAAATAAATATATTTTTCATATCGTCAGCTCGTTTGTTCTTCACACCATAAGAAAAATACAGGAAGTCATAAAATATTGAATTCCGTGATGGCGATCTGGGTGTCCGTGGAAAAAAATGTTAATCGTGTGTTGCCTAGCGTGGGAGAGCCAATATTCATCAAGAATGATGAGCTCAATACCACGATCACACCTAACCAGCCCTTTGTCTCTTGACGTTGTGTTTCGTCTAGTGAAATTACTGAAAGCAATAATTGTTGATATGGAGAATCCAAAATAATAAATATATAACCATAAGTATAAGAATACAACCAAATAGTTACCACGAGTGGAGATATCACTTACCATAAAAAGGATCGTCTGCTCGTTTATCTACCAAGTAAATAAACAAAATAATTTGACCTAAGATGGTTGGGATGTCTTAGCAGCATTTTTTTCATAAAAAAATTACGTTGAGGTTAATAAATTCGGAGCTTCTAGCACTTTTTCACATGGAAACTTCCCATTTGAAAGAAAAGCCTTTATTAGTTCCATTAAAGCTTTAGCGGATAAAGTGCAGAAAAGATTAAGTCGACAAACTTTGGTCAGTGTTGTAATCCGAACTGAATTACAGTAAAGAGACTTGTTTAATAGTTTTAAGTGATATCCATATTATTAATCTATTCTTAACCAGTTGTATGACTAGTTGCCTCTCAGTTTTGTTTTTTATCTATTATAAAATACAAACATATTTGGCAGCAATCTGTAAAGTACAAGAACTGTACATACTAAGTCATTTGTGGCGGAGTATCCTGTATTTTTTATAAGTATAGAGGACGGTCACGTGATGGTAAGTAATACACCTGACCATGACAGAGTGGCTTTTTTTCGTACTGACTATTGCTGTTGGCTGCAGATGGCCTTTACAGCTTCACCGGGCAATTGGCGAGCGCAGATGGCTCTCAGCCTTAAATGACAGAGTGGCATTGAAGGAGATCAACTACTGATATATAGTTTTTATTCTCCGTCAACGCCGCACTGCACCCGTCCCCAGAGACCACGGATGTTGGGTCTTTTATACTCGGTAATTTCACTATCTATAGTGCCCTCAATCACAAAAGTCCAAACACTCCTGTTTCACGGGACGATATCTGGCACTGCGATGGTACCTACCTAGACGACTCAGGATCGAGTGTACCACCCAAAGTTTGCTACTATCATAAAAATCACTTATGAAGTTTGTCATATTGCGGTTTGGAACATTTCGCAGTGACTTAACTATCTCTTAATTTGCGAGATCTATGTTTGCTAATCAGCAGGATGCATCATAAGCATGGTTTTGGTGTAGGTCCCGAAGTTGTAGAACTCTTTACGTCTCCACCTGATTCAATGTGCACTTAGTAATATTTAGTATACTGTCATCGATCATAACTATAAACTAGTTTTTATACAATACTTAATTAAAGATGAACTCGGTTTGATTTAATAAAAATATTCTTAGCAACTATCAAAAACCGAGAACAGACCAATTCAAAGAGGGTTATTATTTTCTGTTGACTTCAAAGATATCCGGGTAGCCCCGTCCAACTACTGTAAAACACGGAAATAATTACTACATCACGTGATGATACATAATTCCGAACGAGAATTACGTAGTGAAAGTAAGGCCAAGGGATAGGGTTTGATGTTTATATTTTTTTTCTTTTATTCAGCTTATTCCCCCATTTTGCACCAGATATCCCGGTCCTTTCGCAGGTCGTCGGTCCATCGGGACGGAGATTTTCTAACGCTACGCTTGCCGAGACACGGTCTCCACACCAGAACTCGTCTACTCCATCGGCCATCGAGTCTGCGACATACGTGACCAGCCAACTGCCACTTCAACTTGCTAGTCCGGTGGGCTATGTGGATAACTTTTTTATCTTATTTGTGTACAAATTGCCGGCTTTTTTTTCATTTAATGAGTAAGCAAACGATTCCATTTACCTGATAGTCAGTAATATCGTCACCTATGTATACTCGTTACAGCTACGGTGCGTGCACCTTAGAATAGGAAAGAAAAAGGAAATGCGATTAACACAAATAGCGCGTTATTTCATGCACACATATGTTTGTACTGCCCGGGAATCGAACCTATTGTTGCCCTTGGTGAAATCACAAACTTCTCAACCATTACACCACACGGGTCGGCATATGATGACATGTTAAGTGCGGTGTACAATAATATATCACGGTGATTTATGTTAAGGAAACGGAGCTGTGATTCCGTTGTCTCTTGGCTTGGTCTAGAATTTGTAAGTGCACATCCTTCTTCAGTAGGTACACAATTTCTCGCCTAGGCTGTGACAAGGGTTGTTTAGAATTGATAACGAGAAAATGTCCAGACTGTTGTTTTTATAGCAAAATATCTTTGTAATAGTGGATAAAGACTTTATTAGATATAATACTTGTTTGGGTTCATATACAGTTGTATAGAATTGCTCGTACTTTATTTAGTACGCTGCTAGAAATAGATATCCTTTTTAATAATTATTTACTTGTATATCAAATCCCGCCACGTAACAATGTGTATTCGAATTTGTGAACGTATTATCCAACGCTCGTACGATAAATGAAAACATCGTGTGGAAACCTGAGCACGCCTGCGAAGAGATTCGAAGGTTGAGGGTGAAGTAGGCCTATCCGCACTGGGCCCGCGTGGTCGACTGCGGCCTAACCACCCTTGACCTGATGATATGCCAATTATTTCAGATTCAGCTTTCTTTATTCAGGATCCCTTCACGATAAAAAATCTAATTCTGCAATAATAACTTAGATACTCGTAAATTAGTATTGTGTAGTGTGTAGTTTTCTCAATCATTTCTCAATGTGATTTGTTTTTCTACAATATAATTGGCATGCTTCGAAGTAAGCGAAGTTTTTATAGTTAACACACCAAACTAGAACTACGATATTAAATCGAGGGTGCACGCATGTTGGACGTTGATAAATAATTCTCGTTTGAGGATAACGAGCATCCATTAAGTCTTCTGAATATCTTGAAGAAATAAATGGACGACGAAGTATCTTGTATTCTAACATCACTTACTCGAAGTTAGAAGAAATGTACAACGTAGAACGTACATTTCATGTGAATGATACAACAAATTTTAACGTTATGACACCAATTAACATTAGTACAGATATTAACAAATAGATTCACTACTTGTAACCCACAGATATATACTGTGTCGGCCATTAAAAGAAAATAAAAGAAATGGTCGAGCGTCGGTGGCTCAGTGATGTGCCACGTACCAATGTGATTTCGAATTTCGAAATGATATGTACGTTATCCGACGCTCTTACGGTGAAGGAAAACATCGTGAGGAAACCCGCGCACGCCTGCGAAATGATTCAAAGGTTGTGCGTGAAGTCAGCCAATCTGCACTGGGCCCGCGTGGACGACTAAGGCCTATAACATCCTATACGGGTAGGCTCGTGCCGCTCGGTGGGGACGTTTAGTAAGCTGACCATGAAAAGAAATGGTAGCATTAATAAAAAAGAGTCACAGGAGATAATGCATTCAGCGTCATTGCGCTGAACTAAGCACCTAGTTAGTGTTCTTTTTATCGTTAGGTAAAGTATAGGTTATTGTTGTATAAACGTATTAAATTGGCCAATTATTCAACTTACATTATGTACCTATTGTAAACGAAACCGCCTTACCGGAACCACGTCAGATCTATTTTCAGTTTTTAAATGTCTTTCTGTTCTGTATTCTGTATGAGTTTCCATATGCTTAAGTTATTTAGCATGCGAAATTCTAATTAATGGTTAAATAATTTACATTGATATTAGATAAAGATTGAGATTTGAATTCACGATATCGATTTGCGATCTAAAATTAACAGGGATTACTTGACCTCCATGGAGTTACTTTACTAAGTTAAGGGGTTTAGTAGTTGCCTTTATCATAAGAAGTTTTGGAGTAGTTTGGACTTGTTCCTGCTGTTGAATTCCACTTACCTACTTAAAGGCGAAATTCTGAATTTCACCATCTGGATATTTGGAAGTCTTCCAAGATATAATTTTGACAACATTATCTGTCATGTATAAGTTTGTATTAAAAATTTTAAAATCTTCGGTGTTTAATCTCATTGAATGGACACCCAAGACATTATTTCCATAACTTCCGGTAACTTGTTTGATACATGAAAACATATGCTGGTTGGCCCAAAATTTATGTGATTAAAAAAGATTCAACCAGCCATGACGTGTTAGAATTTACATTCAAGACAACACCAGAGGCTATCACGGTTGGTATTCCATCCGGATGACTCCAGGATTTCCCGGCAATCCCTTAACGCCTGCGACATAATGTAATGCTCGTAAAGGTATTCTCGGTAAGTCGTAAATCAACCGTGGCCGGTCTCGGAGTTCGTGCCTTAGTTCGGCTTTGTATTAGGGGTGTGGTTGTTTAAAATGTATTTAACACTATACTACATGCTATATCGTCTGTTGAAGCATCTCTGGAGACCTCTAATTCTCTTGACTTGTCTCAAAAAACAATTGAGTCCCGAATTGCTACAGTTGAGCGATTATGACTGTAGTCGTAAATGCGAAGCAAGAATAAGAAATAATAATAAATATATATCTTCTGACATTCATACATCACCATCTAGCCCCATATTAAGCGCAAACTTGTAGTTAGGGTACTAAACAACTGATAAACATACTCCTATAATTGTTTTTGTAAATATGTATGTATACACAAAGATATTTTATACATAGAAACACCCAGCCCATTACAAACACATGTACATGCACACAAATTTAATCCCCGGGGATTGAACCCGGAACCCTTAGTGTGGTAGTCGACGTCTCGACCATTACACCATATGGGTCGTCAAAAAGTATTCTTTGGGACTCAAGTCATTGGAAGCACAATGAGGTTCTGCCAAATTGGCATTGGCTATGCATGTGACCACGCATGGACCAGCACGGTGGCTATTGGTTAGGCTTGTGTGGAACTTTCCCTGTGAAGAACTTTTGCAATATCCGGAGACCGTGGATCAGTCGTCTGCGTTGCTATTTCGATCAATATGTATCGACACTCAGCCAGAAATGATTTTTATGTAACTGAACGCTTCGCAGACATCAGGTACCACTAAATCCTGATTTTATAGAAAATCTGAGTATCTGATTTGACAAGTAGTTAATTAGACATATTAACTACAAGTCCCTTACGATGTAAAAATTTAACCAAGACCACGTATTTATTTTACTCACCTACTCATATTATAATTGAGATTAAAATTACATAACATATTCAATAAAACTCTTTGAACTATTGGCAATTGGTTTCCCAAGATACAGATTTGCTTAGTGATTTTGACAATTTTAACACTAGTAAGCTTATTTCTAACTCAGCTTTTTAAGTCCGTTGAATAAATAGGTATTTTTCTTTTTTACCTTTTCAAGTCAGCCAATGACAGCCCTAATACGTTGTGTACTGAGCCAAAGTCTTATAACACTCCAATACGAGTAATATTCATACAAGATTGTGCTGGATTTTATTGTGTACGGTAAACAGGTATTTGGTGTTGGAATTATCGAAAACAGCACGCAAACAGTAATGCTTTTAATTGTCCTCTTCTATTATAAGTTGGTTGTCTGGAAGAAATTACTATTTAGTAATAAGGCCGCCAATTGTACTTCTTTTTTCCTGTGCAGAATCTTGTTAAGTGTTTAATTTGTTTTGTGCAATAAAGAATTATCTATCTATCTATCTTTGTGTGGGAGAGCTACGATTTTTCACGGTAGAGCCAGCACTACGAAGGTTACCTATATCACGGCCTCATAAAAAACTGACTTGAAAACGTATCCTCGATTCAGTACGGGTTTTTTCTCAATAGTTAGTATTTAGTAGCTAAGAACGGAAATATTTGTTGCATAGAAAGATATATCTTTATCTAGATCTTAATGGATATAAATCTAAGTGTCAAGATTCACATAGAGCATAATACTATGTTATTGCTATTCCATTGTGTATTCTAGTATACAGAAATAAGTAGCCGGCCAAAATTAATCTTATAGTAGAATAAATAAAAATATTATTTGTACGGTCCTAAAATAACACGGCATCGTCCTAAAATAGTACTCAGGGAAAGATAATAATAGCTATTTAATGAATGGTAGTTGATATATTCTCTTAACCATGTATAATCCTTAAGAGCACGGGGTTGTGGGAATCATTGAAATTCTGTATACAAGGTGGTCATTAATATGTAATGATATATGACATACTCGTAGTTGTTTTATCCGTAAAGATGTTTGAACATCTGGTTTTTAAGGTACTAAAAATTCAAGACTTTTTAAACTGTTATAGGTTATATTTCACTTGTGCATTTTTTGCGTATTGAACATTAATATATCTGTCTCTTATGCGCAGAATCTACAAGTGTCAGAGTCTTTTATCAGTAAAATATCTAATTCACGTTGATCTCTCCCATTTTGCACCAGATATTTCGATATTCTCAATTCTCAACAAATTCCCACCTAAAACCTTTTGCAAGTCAAACAAGTACGAGGTTGACAAACGCTATCATTGCCAAGATGCTGTCTCGAAAATAACTGGTCTTCTGGTTAATTTACAATATTTACAATAACCCTACTAATGATTAAATGATATCTAGCAATTAAAAAGCTGTTGTTTCTACAGGCCAAACACTTGAATCACATAATCTAACCTATAATCTCATAAAGTGAAGAGCTTTCTCGAGTTTCAATTGCTCACCGCAGTGAGTAACCTCATGCGAAGGAATTAATTAATTGTAAGCGCACAAATTAATGTAACTCCGATTCTAATTTGTGTCCAAATTACGTGAGCTACGGCGTATGCTATTCCAGAGATAATTTGATTAGTCGCACACGAGATTAGCCGCAAACCGCAGACCAGAATATTTTGGTGAGTTGCGCAAGCTCACATCAAATTTCGAGTGATGGTTTTATTGATATCGGGGACTTGAGTGTATGATTAGAGGATTAACGTAGATTTTGGCTAGTCCATCCTTAAATGAACAGTGGTTTCAGCAGGATTTGCCAGGTCTTGGTCTTGTGCTATTATCGGTTACTGAAGATCACTGTCTACTTATAGCACAAACCGTGGAGTTAGTTCGAATTCAACGAGGACTCAAATTTTTTTTCTTGTTATTTAATATGAAAAATTAATAAACGTGAGAGATTGTTGCTTCGGCACGAATGGTTTGAGATAACCACAGTGATACCACGGCCTATTCATAAAATGGACGTGAAACGCTTTGCCATAATATACTCTATGCGCTTTGCGTTGTGTTAAGCTGCGTGGATGGATTTAAACCACTCTGGCCCCTCCCTTTATTCCATTCTTGAACGCGATCATTGCTTTTTCGGAGTTGCGTGTGTCTTGAGTGACAGTATTCACTATTTCCATCAAGGCAATCCTGTGCTCGTTTTGTCTAGAGTCTGTTTCACAAAAGGAGTCCCGCGGTGATTTTTGGAACTAAATTTGACAGCTCGGCCATATTGTCGTTTGCCAATTCTATGAATTGAGTTATTGTAATAGATTTCGGTGAGTTTTAAACTCCATAAAAGCGTTACATTGATTGTTCATGATACCAATTGTTGTGAAAAAGTTCGATTGAAATATTTTATCAACGTTAAAACCGTTCTTGTAAGCGGATTAATAAATCAACGTAATTTAATTCCATCCAACCAATTTTACATGACTCTTGCCGCCATAATAGGTACTTTTCAGAGTTGCCATATAAATATTTTTTGCCGTAATTATTAGATGTCTTCTTTTGAACAGTCTAATTTATTATGAGAGACAACTTTCTCAATAATTAAGACATTATCGAAATTAGCTATCTATTATAAATAAAACTACTATTATTTTCGTAATTTCATTGCTAATGGACCGGATAAAAGATACAAGTAGCACAAAAAATAAGAAAGCGGCATCCGATAAAATTTATCTTTAATGGGTTCCATTTATGCAAAGAAACAATAAACATTAAGTAAATTATGAGCAAGTTTAGAAGAGCTATACTATAATTATAGGAGATAAATTGTTTAATTGCACTAAAAGACATACATGCATAGTAAATACATAAAAAAAGTTAAAAACCAATACACAACATCATTGTTAAACACAAAACATTATCAATATGTTGTGATTAAACTGCAAACCACACATACATTTTGCAGCAGTGCGGAAGGGCAATAGCTCAGTATAACTTACACTCAAAGAGTGAATTAGTGATTTTTAGCTTTTGCCGGAGCAACCTGAGTAAAAGTAAAATATTTAATATTCAATCATACATCAACTTAACAGAAACATAATGTATGAAAAGTAGGTAGGTAATATTATAATCCATAACCTATTTACCGCCGTGATTCCAGACACAATGAATACAACAGACAATAGAAAATCTATTGTCTGTTGAATATATGCAACTGCGCCTGTTAAAGGGTAAATATAAATTAACAACACTACTAAATGATTATTTGTCTCTCTAATGTACAAAATACTTATCTTATTCAAACATTTTATAAACTTTTTAGTAATTATCCTTAAATTTAAAGTAGGTAAATACTTTTCTCAGTACTGGTATCATTCCGTCTGGCGACAGTGGCGAAACGTCCGCGGGACTTCTTTCGTGAAACAGACTTTACATATACAATTTTAAAAATACTCGGACATAGTTTAAAGAGGACACTAAATCTATTGTTCCTGACTGCCAATATGGTGTCGTTTCGTAAAAAAGATTAGAAACAAACATGAAGTAAAAAAATGTGGTGGAGATAGATATCCCTATAAGATTGGATATACACCGTGTAAAAGAACGCCCAGTTTGCTTGAAGTACATATTATGATCCTTATGCACAGTTTCTACCAGGTTTATAAATTTCCAATCACTAAATGTAATTAAGTAGCAAAATCGCGGTAGCTAAAAGTATAATAATGTGTGTTTAGGCCATTAGCAGTGATACATGCCTCGATGCTGCTATAAAGTGCACCCTGCGGCCGCGGCGGCTTTCAAATTACTTTGGGTAATACATTAGGTTAGTCGAACTGCCAATTTCAAGAGTAGATAAACACCAAACATTATCAAATAATGATACTTCATTGATCAGCAAGTTGAAGTGACGGTGGTCACATTTGATGCAGGACCGATGGTCATAAGTACAGACGATTTCTAGGCCTGGCAAAGATTTCTAGAAGGTCATAAGTCGAAGAAAGACGAGGAAGCGGAGGAGCAAAAACGATGCCAACTAATTGTTGTATTTTTTCCAACTTGTTTAATTATCAATTAACTCAACTTAACTTGTAGTTCCTACTTTAATGATGTCCTTAATTAGTAAGACTATGGATTACATATTAATAAATAATACATCATACAGTAATTCCAGTCATCCATCTTATGATAGAACTTGTAAAAGTTTCTTAATTTAAAACTTCAATTAGCTCCATCCTATCGCAGTCTGCAGCCTGATATAGGACTTCTCCTCTTAGGACAATTTCGTTTCCGACATCCCTGGCCCTCGCTTTCCTCATGCAAGTTTCAGTCCCTTTGGACACAAAATATAAGTTACTTGCATTATTATCATAAGTATAGATAGGATGACCTTCCCAAAAACATCCAAATATATTATATTAACTGTTTTAAAGTACAATTCATGGATTTAAAGGTACATTAAAAGGAGCTATAAACTGGCTTGTCAGCATGACAGGGATGTCGGAGTTAAGTAGAGACGTGGGCTTTAAAACCCTTAAATCCTCGAACCGTTATTGGATGGGTACATTAATCCGACATTAAGTGGAGATAGCATTCTTTATCAAAGTACTGATTGCTTTTTCCAATACACTTGCAAAGCAACCAAACGATGTGTCAATAAATTAAAATACTGAATATAACAATTTGTATACGTGGTGATCGCAACACGTTAAAACCGTTATGAACCTTCAAGCGAAAAGCGTATTTTTTTCTTCAAACGAAAGAATCAGCCATTTTTAATGCTCGTTGGCTCGCATAGCTTTTATATCTTTGCATTTGAGCGGTTTTGGTTGATGATAGCGCAAATCGGTTACGGAATAAAATATTATATTGAGTATGATGCAAGATTCACGTCGAGCAGTTGGTCCTGGCTACTTTATAGGGTGTAGTTAACGTCTAACAATTCGTCTTGCAGAGCTTCGGTAGCTTATTGGTGTGGAACAGATTTCCCAATACAGGAGATGGGGCAAGCCGCGTTTTTAAGTGCGACAAATGTAAGCTCAACGAGCATACACTGGCTGCCAGTTTACGCTCTGTGAGATGAATCAAGACGCACAAATATTAGAAAAAAATAACCATTTTTTCCCAAAATGCCATCCTGTGCAATTGTAACATGCCATCATCGCAATGAATAAGTAAATTTACCAAGAAATATAAAACCTTTTCACAGGTAAGAACCGAAAAGAAATTGCGACACTGGGACTGCCTATAAACTTGGCGGCTTGTCCAGTCTAATTGTATATTCGGATGTCTGTGGTGTGGACTATTTCCTTCCGATCTGGAGAGCGCGGGTGCAATCCCGCTGAGTGTTAATGTCTTTTCGAATTTTTTGAATTGCATGTACGTTTAGCGTACGCTCTCACGGTGAAGGCGAACAGTGTTGCTTATCGGTAGTTTTTTTAACGATGGGTAACAGTGTCACACAAAATGGTGTGACTCAACGGGAACAAACCGAGGAAACTGCGCCCACCTACAAACTGATTCAAAGGCTATGCGTGAAGTCGGTCATTCCGCACTGGGCCTATACATTCTTTGCGGATAGGCTTTTTCCCCACGGTGGGGACGTTTAAATGAGCTGATGACGAATTCGTATTGGGCTCACGTAATACATAAACAAATTCCTCATATCATGTTCATGACTATGCTCTACTGTGCGATGTTAAAAGCTAGAAGAAATGAATAGTATTCAGAGCTGTTGTGTTGCCAAAATATTTTCGAAAACAAAGAAATTCGCTCTTTCTTGCGCGGTGTGTTGTGTCATATTATTTTTATTTTAATTCTTCTAGGCATTGGATTTTCAAACAAAAATACTGGTTATCGAAGAAATAATATCGACTTTCGTCCAAAGTGGGTCATCGAGGTGTTCAGTCAACTCGTGGTGTACATTTTGCTTTTCTCCGACGCTTGTGCTGTTTTCACTTAATTACTCGGCGTCAGTGCTATCGTTATTTTCGAATAAGAGTTTTAATGACCGTTTTTTTACAAGTTTAAACAGTTTACAAGGTAGAAAGCTAAAAATAAGTATGATGGCTATTTGTCATGATCAATAAATCTTGCATATTAAAGTTTTTGCCAATCGCCCCTTAAAGCGTTAAAAAGGAAAAAGAAGAAACAGTGTTGCAGTGTTAACATAAATAATTAGAATAGAATAATTTTGTTATCCGTAATTTAATGCGGGCGAATCCGCGGGCAAAAGCTAGTATTTTAATAAATATGAAATTCTTGAAAAGCTTTTCATTAAACTATTTACAATTTATTTGAATTCAGAACAAATCTAATACGGCGCCCATTTCTTTAAAAGTATTTTTTTAATACATTTAGTAATCAGGATGATAAGAATGCTCACCGGAGTGTTCAAACTAACTTAGTCCATTACTGGACATAGGTTCCCCATTTTGTGGCCAGATATCCCGGTCCTCCACTTTCCTCATTTAGCGCTGTCCAACCTTCAACTGAGCATGTGAGGATGGCTTGGAACTTTAAAAACTTTATGTATGTGCCTTTTGTATCTCGTACTAAAAACCTAACTGTTTTATCTTCAAAAAAAATATATATGCCATATTTTTTTTGTTTCTGACAAATAGTCCGCATACCAAATTACAGCCTCGTACTACAAAAATTGCGGAATGTTCCATACAAACTTTGGAATTGATAATTGTAACAATGACTCATAAAAATATGTAAAATTAAAAGGTTTAACCCAGGATTTTTTAAATAACTTATAAAATGATTCTGGTCGAAACTTTGTAATATGAGAACTTTTAGATTTCTGTTTCTTTTAGCCATGAAAATAGAAATACTTGGCTCGAATATATTTGGCACCAAAACTGGATAATTCGGCCAAATATAAATAACGAAAAAGATGCGAATATGCTGAATACCAGATACCAAACGAATATTCTGCGTATCTCTATTAATAATATCCGTGAGATGAGAAAATTAGACCCATGGATTTTTGTACGCTCGAGAAAATACTATATTTATTCATATTTAACTAAAGGGAATACATTATTATTTAACTAAAGCTAATGTTGTAAGCGTAGTTTTACTTTATCATTCGTGCTTTACGAATTAAAACTTTAAAAAAACAGTTTTATGTCGAGCTTTGAGTCCTATTCCAACAGCAAAAAGTTCACCGGAAAAACAGTCGTCGTGATTTTTTGTATCGTAAATGGTTATGGTGTGAACAGTCATACGAAATCATTTAACATTAGTTGAGCTGAATACTTTATAGTGTAACACTAACAAGTATTCAGCTCGTATTTACTTATAAAAATATAAGAACTTAGATACTGTTGACCACCAACTTTGACAGGGTTTTGGCAATCCTGACACCTAGTTTAGTAATTTATTATGTTTTATTTAGTCATACGTCATTTTCTGAGTTATTTATGACGATAGTATGACGTACTCATATATTTTGGAAACGCATGACGTAAACGAGCATGCAGCATACCTGATACCTGAAAGCATTGATTTAAATATCAATGCTTGAAAGTGTTACCGCCGCCCATGTACATTTGCAAACGCTGAGGTCACAGAGCCGGGGCCCTTAAGCGAATTTTCCTTATTAACATAAGTCTTTATCAAAACACCCTAAAACCGCATTTCTATCCTCGTTAACATAAAACCACAGAATTGAGCTAGACTAATTCGCAAAAGGTACGTGTAGCGCTATTAAAAATCTAATTTCCTCCTTGGTTGAGTCGTGGCTTAAAGACGTTCTTTCAGAAATGAATAGATGAACGCGCTTTTAAAAGTTTGCCACTTAATCCCTCACTAGTAGGGTTACCACCATGGATAGCAATACTTTTGGGATTACTTTATGTTACAAAGTGTACAGGGCGCTCACCTGATGGTAAGTGATACGCCTGACCATACCAGAGTGATATTGATGATTGATACTAACAACTGATGATAGACAGTTATTATTATCCTTCAATGCCACACTACGCCCGTCATCCGAGACAACAGATGTTAGGTCTCTTATACCTGGTAATTTTACTAGCTACATGGCCTTCATATCAAAATGCAGAAGTCCAAAACTTTTCTATTTCACGGGATGATACTTATTCCCCTTTTTATGCTATAGAAGGGAAACTAGCAAAGGTTAAATAAATAGTAACATTGATTGCAATACCAGAGGTACAGAAAAACGTTCTCAGCCCTGTGAATACACCATTTCTAAGGACTCCAGGTGGCAGAACTTTAGAATTATTTCCGACGGTACTCAGCTGATTCCACGGTTATATATTGCGTGGTTAAAAAATTCGAAAAACATGTTCTCGATAAGATTTTACAAAGAAATCATATTAAGAGTAAGGCTTAAGAGCGAAAGTCCTTACGATCCAGTTAAAAGTTTGAATTTTATATATATTATATTTTGCAACAATGGGTAGAGCAACATGCATTCGATTAGTATTTTATTTAAGGCACTTGACTTTATCTTTAGTTCATAAGATAAAATGTATAGTGAATGTATGTGTTAATTTATAAAAAACTCTAAGTAATAAATAAATTATTTATTTATTATTATCTTATTTATAATGTAAGTACAGTTCTGAGAAAATAACAAGTGTGGTATCCCTACTCACGTCAAGAAGACTACTCGTTATAACTCCTCAATTCATGAGTGCTGGACGTAGGGTACTCAAGCGGTTTCCATCAAGAGTATTGTTAATGAATGGATTTTTATTCAAGTACCGTAACGAATCACATTTTTGAATCGCTTTTGCCCACATTTTTTGTGACCATAAATACTTGTCAGTGCCAGTGTGATGCAATGAATACTAGATTACTTGGTACCAATTTTGAGAGATTCTATTTGAATTCATAAAGAAGTTTAATTACATTCTCAATAGTTGAGATTGTGCGATATAATATGCATTAAAGTATTATTTAATTTCACTGTCATTAATGTTTTATTTTCTCTAGATAATAATAAGTCTCATTTTTATCAGACCATACCAACTACCTTTTTGTTCTGGCCACAAGCCTGTGAAATGGTTTAAACCCCAGTAATGGGACATGTTAATAACATAAATATTATATTAATAATAAAATCCACTGACATACACATAACGACATCGAGCCCCAAACTAAGCATTAGCCTGTAATATGGGTTCTAAACAACGTATAAACATAATAATATGATTTTTTGTTATTACATACAAATTATATTTAATTATTATTATGTCTAAAGTTGTTTGTAATTATTTTCTGTTTATCAACAGAGCGCTGTGCTGATTATAAGATGTACTAGGTAGGCACCATAGTTTCACTTAAATGTCTCCGACCATTGCTGTTGTCATTATGCACGAGAAATACGCCATTAACTTAGCAAACACACCATCAAATAAGAAGCTAAATATAAGTCAGTTCTTAAATTATTATATTGAATATTTAAAATCTTTCTATATCGCATGAAGGGAAGAATATGTTTTATAGTATCATGTACGGATTGTGTACGGAATATGCTATAATACATAGGTTTCCTGGAAATATTTTCTCGTAAAGTTAGTGTTTATATGAACGAGTGAAGAAGGAAATGCAAAGTGAGAAAATGTAAATAAGTTCATTGTCACAATAATTTGAATTTATAAAAAAAACAACTGTCATGCTATCCTAAAAAGGGCCGTTTTATGAAACATACTCAAACGATATTGAGATCTTAACACCAGCGCAACACCCGATATTGCGTCTAATAGTGACAATGCGTAGACAAAACACAATACGTTCGCAATAAAAAGCCTCCGACTGCGTCATTGGACTTGGAAATAACGTTTACTTTTCTAGATATTGCCAATGATGTAAAAAAGTATGGATTGATGGACATATCACGATATGCTCCCAAAACAATCGAAAAAAGTGTGCCGAATACAGTGACAGCACACATACACATATTTCTAATGAGCGTACATTTATCTAAACAAAAGAGTACAAACTGTACTTTCTTCGGCGGTTCGTTTTTGAGGCACGGGCGGCGTATCTACCTTTGTATATACATAATATCATTGGATATTGCCCTAACTTATCGCTGGCGAATATTTTTGTGTAATTTAATATATCGGCGTGGCATTATATTTGAGAATCTGAGCTTTTTCGATCACAATTCGTAGCAACCCACTCGCATCAACACAATGCCGTGACAATGTAGCAGACACGCTTTTGTTAATAATAAGTTACAAAGAATTTCTGATGCCACTTTTCTGGAATGAGACAGCGTAAATATTTTGCGAAATATAGGTGTATTCTTCTTATCGAGCGGGTAGTTGGTTTAATGAACCATTAGACCGACTTTGATGATAGAGTTTCTAAATCTCCTTACAAACTCTGATGTTGTTATAATTGATGATCGCCATATTGGCAGCGAATACTATTTGGTTTTATATATATACTCTAAGGGTGAGGCCCCCCAGGTGCGTTGCGATGTTACAGTGTCGTCGCTGCGCGCATTTTCCATATATTTTAAAAACGTGCCCAATAAATCCGTTGCGTGGTTGCGCGCGTCATTTCAACGGATCGCTGGACAAGTGTCAAATGACACGGCCTAACAGTTGATGCTTTTTCTTAGAAACACTTCTTTTTTATCTAACATATATGTTATATAAGATACATATATGTTATATAAGATAAATAAATGTGTGCATGCCCTCATGAAAAAATTGCATGCTCAAAGCTCTGCTTGCTAGACCAAGAAGACAGTCAAAAAGTACCCTTGAAGACCATGTAGGTGTAAGGTTAAGATATGATTTATATAGAACCAGCCTCTCACGAAATTCTCTGTGAATTGTCATTATTTTCCTGTATATGTCATTTTTATGTATTCTCTTCATTTTTCTATATTTGTCGTCTGGGTGGATCTATCTGCTTCTTGCGCCAAAACAGTTATAAATGCTCTTGCTAAAGATGTACAACGTCCTAAAGTGTGAACTTAAAAACTCTGATTTAGTTATTTATACATATATACGATTTAATTTATATATTAAAAAGATGATGATAAGTGAAATTTCATTAACCTTTTTTTACATATGAAATTAACAATATCGGAAAAGAGCTTTAATGGCGCCCAAGTAATGGGAAAAGAAGCGTAGTGGACCCTTTAACAAATGGAACGTTGATCTGATTTAGGTGGCGGCTAGATTTCAAAAGTAGACATAAAAGACTGTTATGATGATGATGATAAACAGTATCGAAGATATTATTATTAAGAGATAGTGTAGTACATCCCTCAATATTGTCGGCTCTTAGTCGCGCGTGCCCACTCCCGACGTTCACAGCCGACTAAGCTGTCAACGACCACCGTGCGTTAGAGATGACATAATGCTTCTTTCTCTTTTCCTCACATACTCTACAGATCTATGCTACTGATAGTATTAAATCTATGCTGAACTGTGCGTGTAGAGCATAGATATAGGATAAGTTATGGTTCCTAGGTGTAGAGTAATCAAAATATATTATTTTCTTAAACCAGCCAGACCTTACCAATATGCAAATCACAATCAATCTTTATTCAATTGAGGAAGGTTCGATTACCTTTGAATATTAAATTGAAATTTGTAGACTCTTCTCAAATTATGGTGATAAATGCCGTCACCGTTTAAGGGAAATAGGATCCGAGGGAACGTACCGGGATGAATTGATTTATGGAATAATTGCTTTAGCAATTCATAACCGAGTTAATAGGGATATGGTTTTGCTAAAAGTCCCCATTAAATGAATTTAGGGCTTTGAATATTTACTGGTGAAATTGACAGTTTTGTGAAATATAATTGACAACTTTTTAAAATATACTCGTAAGTGTACAATATTTAACATTTAAGAGATCCAAACCATTTAATGCTACATTCTAGGCAGCAGTGAACATCTAATATAATCTTATAAATTATATTCAAACAGGTCTAAATATCAATTTCGATGACAGGAAGGCAGTGGCGCGGACAAATTACTTGTAAGTGTTCAGGGGAAATATATAATATAATTATTTTCCAAACATCAGAAAGTCAAAATTACGAGTATTTGATTGCACATCAATGACTCCATTAAACATCTTTCAAAGAAAAATTGCCATGTTGATGCACAAAGTAGACAAGGTAGGCGACTACCTTGTCTACTCATTTGCGTAGCCATACAATTACAGAATGAAAAGTTTCAGCAAAACTGTTACAACTATTATCTGCATAACAAGTGTCAACTTCAAAGGGTCCGTCACAAACAAACGTTTCTGTGTCAGTTTCGGGGTTTGTGGTACGCATCCCTAAGTAGTGGGATTTGGACCTTCGGTTTGGCAAACTCAACGGCCTTGAAAGTATTAACCTAAACAGCGAAAGGGATGATAGTTCAAATAGTTGATAAGTTTGGTTACATTTAAAATAATTATGAACTAATTGGTTTTAAGACTAGGCCCAATACCAATTAATTCATATAATTAATAGGAATGTAATTATCTGGCGCAAAATGGGGAGACCTATGTCCAGTGGACTGCAATAGGTTGAAGAAGAATTAATAGGAATAGTCGTAGGTATTATTGTATTCAAAATATTTTAATTTCGATGTGCGAAGTTCTATAGTGAATAGGCTAGTCCATTCGGTTCAAAAGCAAGGTTTCCAACCATCGTAACGAATGGTTATCGGATGGGCGACCATTAAATATTAATTCTGAAACTGCTCAATGCTTCGGAAGGCATGTGAAGTTTTTTGATTCCTGTCTTGGGATGGTATAATGTTCAAATATATTTACATATTTTATCTAAGTGTTTCCACGTTTCATATGAACATCCGGTGTTTATATAGTAACCATTTTACTAAATAATGTGAATGTCCGTGGATATTTACTTATTTATTTTAATAAAACGTCAACTAAAAACTCGCATCAAACTCCACCTGCAAGTAATTAAACTTTGTAAGGGGCAGGATGTACCTGAAGTTAATAATAAATTATATTTTAAATACAACGGTTGAGTTTTCAACATTACACGACGGTCACATTTTGGTGTTCATTAACTTGGAATAGGACCCTTACCACTTAAGCTTTAAAATTGCAAGTTCACTTTGAAAACAAACACGAAGTTGTTTTCAATTACTGTTAAATTTCACGAGAAATATGATGACGGGCTCATAATATGTAACACAAATTCTTACTCTGTATTAAGTTAATTCTAGTACATTATTATTTGATTTTGGTTTTTCTTTAAGATAAGTAAGGGGTCCGTTTTTTGCATTTTGGGTTCTTCTTAATCATGCTATAGATGTCGGTAAAGCCCCTTTCACGGATTCCAAAAAAAAAATGCCCAAAGGCGCGTGTCTGTTGTAGATTATAATCTCAAAATTCTTGACCGACTGACCTGGTTAAAGCCAAGGAAGTTGATATCTGGGATTATTTTTAATCCATTAAATTTACCTTTACTTGTTTATCATCCATTAAAACTCTCATAAGCTTCGAATCGGTCCATGGTTTGCTTTATTATTTATAAGAAAAGAGGACGAAGTGTGCTTTCAAGTAGTGGTAAGTAAAACGCCTGCTCATGATATCAGCGTTGAAAGTCTAGTAATAATTTTCCGTCGACATTGTCCTGCTTTCTTCATACGAGACGACGGACCTAAGGTCTCATACACAGTTATTTCACTAAGTTAAGTAGTTATTAGTGCATGAGATTATAGTAGATAGTAACTGCATCGACTTTGACTCTGTTAGCAGACTATGTCTAGTTGTATATGATGACGTTGGGGCCAATGTGTAATATTAGGATATTTATTTAAATTTGTTTTGTGTTTACATAGTTTTTATTGTTAATTATTGTTGAGGATTTATTTTGCATGCTGTGTTCGCCTTTAATTGTTTAGCACACTTTTTGTGTATTATCATGTGTTTACTTTTGTTGTCATAGTGTTGCCTAAATGTTGGCGAGCTTTGATAATAAAAAAAGGAGATGGAACCTCCTACGACATTTACTATCCCATCAGCACTTAGTGTTTCTGCCAAACAACGAACGAGTCGTTAGGCTTTGTGTGTCAGCAACACGCACTGGACCAGCGTAGTGACTTTTTATTTTGATGCCAATAAATGAACGAGACGGTCACTTAGCTCACCTGATGGTAAGTGATACGCCTGACCATAATAGATGATGTGCTAAAGGAAATAATCATCAGTAGATCATTACGTGCCGTTAACAGTCTCCGTGACCCGAAACGACAAATGTTACGTTCTTGTACCCGGTAATTACACTAGCTACCGTGCCCTCATACCGAAAAACAGAAGTGCAAACCATTTCTATTTCACAGGACGATATCTGGTACGGTGGTATCTACCTACCTAGTAGACTCAGAACCGAGTGTACCACATAGTCATTTCATAATACGGATAAATTATCATCGAAATCAGCCTATGACGCCCGCACAGCATACCAACCTATGGGGTACAGATCCGTAACCCACCATTAGGTTTAAAGATGTTTTTATTTCTCAAAAAGATTTACACAATCACTTATATGAGAAACAGCGCACGTAGGTTTATACCTAAAACACACTTTTGGGCTTTATAAAACTAATTTTAAACAATACTAGCACAACTATAAACACAGAGCAAGTAATCAGATTATTCATCCCAGCACAAACACAAAATTTTGCAACACATAACAGCAATTTACAACTATAATATCTAAACTAACGGAGGTAGATCATCATCATCATCATCAGCTCATTAAACGTCCCCACCGAGGGGCACGAGCCTACCCGTATAGGGTGATTAGGCCTTAGTCGTCCACGCGGGCCCAGTGCGGATTGGACGACTTCACACACAACCTTCGAATCTCTTCGCAGGCGTGCATGAAGGTTTCCTCACGATGTTTTCCTTCACCGTAAGAGCGTCGGATAACGTACATATATTTTTCGAAAATTCGAAAATACATTGGTACGTGTCGGGATTTGAACCTCAGCCCTCCTGGTAGGAAGGCGACAGTCCACACCACTGAGCCACCGACGCTCTAGTAGAGGTAGATACTACATCCAAATTCATATGCAACCCGCAATCGGCGAATACAATAATATACGTCATAGACCAAAACACTTCATCAACAACGATATAACGCGCTACTGGATGTGCCAGATGGTACTAAAATAACCATGCGGGCCTAATGCGGTTCTTAAGGTGTTACTGGTACCATCGTTGGTTTGTACCACGTCTTTTTCGAAATATATATTTAAAAAGCAGATAAAAAATGCTCTATTGGAATTGCAAAGTGGTGTCTAGTGCGGTACTTGCAGCTTGTAAAACTGAGTTTGCAATGTTGCCTGCAAACTCAGTTTTAGTTTTTTAAACAAAAGGCGACCTTACCTTTTGTTTATATGTTTGCACGAATTGATTGTACAAATAGAATATATTATAAAAATGTTATTATAATGTCATTCGCGTTATAATGTTATGTATTATTTATGAATATTTTTTATTATATTTAGTGATGATTTTAATTAACAGTACAATTGATGTTATACATATTTTAAATTAGATTTAATACATATTATAAGATATAATTTATTTATTTTAATTTAGGTTATTATTTTTATTCAAATCACTTTATTTTAATTTATTAATTAATTGTATTCCAAAACCATCATTAAATTTCTAATGTAATCACGATTGTCATTTCTAAGGCTCACTTAAAAGTCCTCGACTGGTCATAGTTGAAAATCAGCGGTTTGCTTCGGCAAACCAAATGCTGAGCTGTGGCCATTTTGTATCCCTGCGACACACATAGCGCATATATTTGAACTGTTTTTTTAATGTATTGTGTAATATTTGTTTTCATTTGATTTGTTTTGTATTAGTTGCAACCGTGTACTTACTTTTTTTTCGATGTTGTGTGTCTGATACAAATAAAAAAATTATCTATCTTAACGTGTCCTCCGGAACCCGGAATCATCTTTATTTTCAGACAATCAGGTCCAATATCTTAATCTTATCTTACCTTGGGATTCGAACCCAGAACCCCAGAATCAGGCAGCTACTCGTATCTAAACTCTAAGCTCAGCGCACTCGAACATTCAGTCAACAGGCATAATTATATCTATTTGTAAATATATGGAGAGGGCTATGCTTGGGGTTTCTCTACGAGATCGAATTAGAAATGAGGAGATCCGTAGAAGAACTAAGGTCACCGACATAGTCACTCGCATTACCAAGCTTAAGTGGCAATGGGCAGGGCACATAGTCCGAAGAACCGATGGCCGTTGGGGCCGGAAGGTTCTCGAATGGAGACCGCGCACCGGCAAGCGCAGCGTGGGACGGCCGCCCACAAGATGGTCAGATGACCTAAGAAAGGTTGCGGGTACCCACTGGATGCAGATAGCTTCTGACAGGTCGGCGTGGAAGTTATTGGGGAAGGCCTATGTTCAGCAGTGGACATTATGTGGCTGAAATGATGATGATGAAATATATGAAACTTATTTAAGTCAACGCTCAGCCCACTAGACCACTCAGTCAATAGGAATACATACTATATCCATTTATAAATGTATAAAACTTTTTGATACATAGACCGCCTTATCAAATACCTATAACAGCATTTATTTATCAGATTTGCAATTGAATTGACGTATAGGTAAAGTTACAGCAATGTCGATGCGTCTTTCGAAGTGGAAAAGTTAAACTGATGGAGGTAATTTTTCGTCATTACTAATTTATTAAGTTAAAAAGTTAGATGGCCGTTTTTAATTTAAATATTCGAAATCTGTTTTAAGGATAGCATGGGTTTTTGATAAAAAAAGTAAGACATTTTATGAGAAAAATATTTATAATGAAAAAGCAGCTTTTGATCACAGCTTTTCGGGACAAAACTCCCCGCAAACAATTATTTTCATATTTTTCTTGCGATACCATTCTAGTGACTAGTTACTGTCACCTATAATACTAAAAAGGGGACCACAATACAGTTATTAACTTGTAATAATTATGATGATGTTGATTTAACATCGTCATATATTGCATGGATATTAAATATAGGTACTTATTATCCCAGAATAGCGTATGTCCGCAAATCAAAATCAGAATCGAAATTAAATAAATACTTTAAAAAAAGAATAATAAAACATTTGTTACCGTCACCACTTATAATATTCTCGTAAACGATGTTTCCATCTATCTTATCAAGCTATTCATATTCACTTATTGAGCTTGGATCAAAAACCATTGTAATGATATGGCAAAAAAAATCGTGATATTGAGCAATCATTTTTAAATAAACCACCAATAACAACTCTAACTAAATCATCAGTTGAAATTCATACTTTATCCCCGTAAACACTAAGAAAGACATTTGGAAAAACTTCGACACCGTTTTCCCCTCAACAAATTGGTCGTGAGGGTGAAACCTAATGGTAGGTTAGTGGATACGCCGTAAATTGCAGCTGCAAGTGATTTATATGAAAAATGCCCTTCATCCAGGTGCCAGTAATAATAGTAATAAGTGTCTAGCAAAAGATATTTTCGCTCGGGAGTATTTTCACATGACGCCAAATTGCATTCCTCATTTGTACGCGACGGTCTTTCACATTGTTATTAGTTTTAAATGAGGTTGTTCAAGGATGTGTTTTTGGGAATCAAGCGACAAAATGGTTGAGATGTCGACTTAGTAGTAAACTCTTGGTTTGCTACTATGTTGGCATCTCACTTACTTTTTACCGAAAAAATAGAAAACAAGTCTTTATGAAGACCAAAATGCTCTCTGTTCAGCCAAAAACCGTAACGGCAAGATATGCGCTATGGCACTGTATTCTGCGGATACCAGAAGATGAAGTATAAGAAAAAGATAACAGCAAATCAGGCTCTAATGATCCGCTGAAATGCTTTCAGTCAAATAGCTGATAAGGGTCCGAAACACCACAAAGTTTTTTTGTTCAGTTTTGTAATACACAGTCTTGCTGTAATTTGTGACGTATCTTAAACAGTATACAGTAAATTCACTGCCTTGAAATGGGAAAGTATTTTTACAAAGACGTCGGCGTACCAAAGGAAGACAGATTCGCATATTATTTATGAGGCTTTTAGTGTTAATGGTGAGTGGTTTTATTGCACACCCATCATAAAGTTGAACACGAGGTAAGCTTAAGGGTTGCGTAAAGGTATACCTCAGCTGGTTAATTAAGTAATTGAGGGAAGCGACATAAAATAATACAAAATGTATAGTTTCAGAAAAACGCGGATAGATCGGAAACTAACACGCTTGGTCACCGCAAGTCACCTTTTAAGCTATGTATATAATGTAATAAAAAATTAAAGCGAAAGTCATACATAATATTCAATAAGGGCCCCAGGAAGATAAATGCTGTATGAAGCTACTACCGAATTACAAATAAGTTAAGTACTAACTTACCTTCGTAATTTAAGCTGGCTGTAGGTATCACGTCATGATATTTCAGATCGACAACTAAAAAGTAAAAAAAAATCTAAGAAGAAAAAGATACTGTAAAGGAAATTTGTTTTTTAAGTTGTAACACAGCGAACTATTTTATAGAAAATTAAATAAACAAATATAAATGTTTATACCGGCCAAAAGTAATTGTACTCAATTTCACAGTGTAGCGTTAACACAACATAAACATTATAATTATATCTCTTAACTAAAGCATGCATCTTCATTTAATATCTTCATCTGTTGAAGTATTTTTGCCGTTTATCACCGACTCTGATACGTTTTACAACCCATAAAATAGGTTGTAAATTTGCTCTGCGTAAAAATTCAGCTCGTCAGGAGCGAAAATATCGAATACAGAAATGAGATGTCATTTGTTTTATGCTCGTACGACCCGAGACGTTACTTCGAGACTTCCTAACGAGTTCCCGTAAAATATTCTGGTAATAAGTAAAAAGTTATGGTCATTGGAACCTCTGTATTCCATACATATTATATTCAAAGAACGCTTAAATTAAGATAATTGTAATCGTAGTTCATCATAGATACTTACATCCATGTTAAACGGCGACCCATCATCAGCAACGTCCCCACCAAGGGACATGAGCCTACCCGTAATGGGCCAATACACCCTTAACTGGTAGGCTCGTGCCTTAGTCTTCCACGAGGGCCCAGGGCAGTTGCCGACTTCACGCATTACCTTTGAATTTCTTCGCAGGTTTGCGTAGGTTTCCTCACGATGTTTTCCTTCACCATAAGAGCATCAGTTATGCGACTTACATTTAATTTCTAAAATACCTTAGTAGTGTCCCGGGATTTGAATATGCACCCTCCTGTATGGTCATTCCACACGAATGAGCTGGATGCTCTCGTTATTTACACTAAAAACATAATTTGAATTCATTAACACAATTCATAGAATCTTGGCTTGTAGGCATCATGTACCATTAGCGCCATAGCTCTGGTTATGGAGGTCTTTGTTTGAGCTACATCGAACATTCTGCAGCCATCAGAAACTCTGCGGTTACCCTTAAGGCTGAGAGCCATCTGCGCTAGCCAATTGCCCGGTGAAGCTGTAAAGGCCATCTGCGGCCAACAGCAGTAGTCAGTTCAGAAAAAAAAACTGCGGTTACGACACGACCTGACCGATGGGCTCACAAAGTGCAGCGTGGGCTACTTACACCAACTGCACTGCGATAGTCTCAAACTAAGCATTTAGCCTGTAATATGGGTACTAAACAAACGGTGAAACATACCTAAATACGTGATTTTTTAAATTTGTGTGTGTGTCTGTATTTCTACGTGTCATCATACAATAAATACATCGTCTGCTCGTTGGGCTACCTATAAAATAAATGAAAAAAATATCATGAGTATAATTTTCAAAGTAAAAACACACTTCCACGAAATGCACTAGTACTTTCACTGAGCAAAATGGTCGGAATAAATAAAAAGCAAAGAGATTTGTTAGTTTTGCAGTAAGAGCAACATTAAATAGCGAGGTGTTGCGGTGTTTTTGCAAACCAAGGTGAAAATGTTATTTGTGTACGAGGAATGTGTTTTCGTTAGTTTCTTTTCGCTATTTGGCATAATTCTAGGATGAGAAATTCATGAAATACCTAATGATGCGTCCTGGGGAGGGCAAGTTAGGACAGATGTATCTACTATATGTACTTATATAATTTGTCTAATTCAAATATAAAGTTTGTATTATTAGTAATTTGATGTCTTGTTGAGGCAAACGCCTGCGAATTCAACTATAGTAATTATCAAATATAGTTAAATTTCTGCATATTGAAATGAAAATGCGGTAGTTAAGAGTGTCGGTGGCTCAATAATGTGGACTGTTGTCTTCCGATCCGGAGGGCGCAGATTCAAATTCCGCCACCTACAATGTGTTTTCGAAATTATATGTACGTTTCCGACGCTCTTGCGGTGAAGGAAACCTTTGTGTGTGAAATCGGCCACCGCACGGCAATCTGCACTGGGCCCGCGTTGGACGGCTAAGGCCTATACACCTTTTACTGGTAGGCTTTTACCCTCGGTGGGAATGTTTTATGAGCTGATAATGAAGCAATTGTCGAAATATCGGAGGGGTGACTGAAAATTTTATTCTTGTCCGAATGGCATCTTAAGCCATTGAATATTTGGTAGGGACTACGCGTAGCTAAAATACAATAATTGTATTAGGTAAAAGACAAAACCTTAAAAATTAAAGTACATACGATGTTGATTACAATTTAGACTTAACCGGCCAATTAATACGGGTCAAAACGCTTTGACACATACCACGGCAAGGTACTTAACTGTAGGGACCTCCGAGAAACATTAACAGGCAATTTCTGTGGACGTGTCAGAACTACAGTTAATTCAAGCGCCGAGATGGGCTTTTACTATATGCATATACCTTTGTAGAGCAAACACGCTAGTAAAGAAACTAGGAGCCGCAATTTGGTTAAAATGGGTATTCGGTGTCTTATTAAGAAAATGTCTTAAGATTTCTGTGTCAGATTTCTGTGCCGACGACAGAAGTAATATTCGTAGTAACAACAAAGTAACAATACAAAAAGTGACCACTGTGTATATAATTTTATATTATCATCATTGACAAGCGAACGTAGTATATCTTTTATAAACGTATACAAAAAGTATGTTATGAAAACATACTTTTTGTAATTTAAAAAATCCCTTTCACCATTATTGTCTTTCACACGTCATCTGTCACAGGCAGGCGTATAACAGTGTATAACAAAGAGTATATAACACTACGTTATAGCGTATAACTTACCATCAGCTGGTGTGATAACGAGTCGTCACGTAAACATCATAACATAAAAGTATGAGTAATCGACTTATTCATCATTAGCTCATTATACGTCCCCACCAAGAGGCACAAGCCTAACCGTATAGGCCTTAGTCGTCCACGCGGGCCCAGTGCAGTTTGGCCGACTTCACGCGCATAGGTTTCCTCACGTTGTTTTTCTTCACCGTAAGAGCGTCGGATAACGTACGTTTAATTTCGAAAATTCGAAAAGACATCGGTAAGTGTCGGTATTGGAATCTGCGCTCTCGAGATCGAAAGGCAACCGTCCACACCAATGAGCCACCAAAGAAGTTCTTATACGAGGTACCTATTTATTACAAATTCTTGTACGTCTCCTAGTTTTGTCATTCTTATCATCATCATTACATCCTAAATGACCACTGCGGAACGAAGGCCTCCCCTCATGGATTCAACGCGGACCGATCCCAAGCAGTCGACATTTATCTGTTATTTGCCACCTGAACTAAATCATTGATCCATCTGGATTATTTTTAAAACTGAATCATCATCATCAGCTCATGAAACGTCCCCACCGAGGGGCACGAGTCTAACCGTAAAGGGTGTATAGGCCTTAGTCGGCCTTACGGCTCCAGTGCTGATTGGCCAACTTCACGCACAGCCTTTGAATCTCTTCGCAGGCGTGCGCATGTTTCCTCACGATGTTTTCCTTCACCATAAGAGCGTCGGATAACATACATATAATTTAGAATATTTGAAAACACATTGGTACGTGACGGGATCCTGCTCCCTCCCGATCGGAAGGCAATAGTCCACACCATTGGTCCACCGACGCTCAGACGTAGAAGCTACTGAATAGATAAGTCTTATATCTTTTTAACATCTGTGAAAAAGTACGCCGCCTTCGGGAAAGTGTAACTAACCCGGAAGCTGGCCAGATGTTATGCAGATGGAAGTGCGATAGAATTAGGTTAAAGGGAAGCTTAAGCTGGCATTTACTTGTTAATTGAAACTTATTTATACATTTTTTAAATTGTTACATAAAACTTTGATTGTAGGGTCTATCGCCGTTTTTTTTTATTTTTTCTCATATGCCTATACCCAAATGTCAACTTTTTAGAATTACATGTTCATAAGCCATTGACATATATATATAAAATATAAATATATAACTCCATTGCTTGTGACGCATTAAGGCGTCTCTGGCGGTCAAAGGGTTAGCATTAATAAATTACAGATACGTAAAAGATTCAATTATGTGTAATTTATTCACTGTTTAGTTTTTTTTTCTCATTCCCTTTTTTAAGTATTTGGTCCCCAATAAGGCACAACAACATTTCTGTCGTTATAATATTTTTACAAAGGATTTTCTGGTGTGTTATTGCTAACATATTAATTAATATTGAAATTTAATAAATACCCCCATTACAATAAAAAATATATACTAAAGTGCTATCCCTTAAGTCACCATCTAGGTCTAGATTAAATGGCGAACCGGATTACTCTCGGGGTCCACATTTTAATCCGCATATCAGTGCAGTCGGCGAATGCCAGGCTTCTTCTGAGGGTTCAATTTAGACAAACCCGCTTTTGAGTCAAAGCAAATTATTTCATAGAATAGCTCGTGTAAGGGTTTAAGACCGAGAGGGCTAGTGGGAACAAGTTGGGAACCTGGTAGTGGTGGTTGTTTATGTCTTGAACAACTTTATCATCTTTGACGACCAATGTGGTGTAACGATTGTGACGTTGCACGGCTACTAGACCAAGGATTCCAGGTACGATCCCCGGGCATTACAAACATTTGTGTGCATGAACACGCCGGTTTGTAACGGTCTGGGTGTTTCTATGTATAATGTGTATGTATTTACAAAAAAAGTATATAAGTATGTTTATCCGTTGTTCAGTACCCATATTACAGGCTAATGCATAGTTTAGGACTAGATGGCGCTGTGTGAATGTCAGTGGATATTTATTATTATTATGGATTAATAAAACTCTTTTTAAAAGACTAAACAATTTTTTTAGTACGAAGTGATAAGGACGGTTAGGGCGCTCACATGATGGAAAGTGATACGCCTGACTATGACAGAGCGGCATTGACAACAACTGATAAATAGCTATTATTCTCCATCAATGCCGCGTCGGTGGCGCAATGGTGTGGACTGTTGCCCTCCTACTGGGAGGACTATGGTTAAAAACCGCCAAGTACCAATGTGTTTTCGAATTTTCGAAATTATATGTACGTTATCCGACGCTCTTACGGTGAAGGAAAACATCGTGAGAAAACCTTCACGCACGTCTGCGAAGAGATTCAAAGATTGTCAGATTGATTGAAGTCGTCCAATCCACACTGGGTCCGCGTGGACGACTAAGGCCTAATCACCCTATACGGGTAGGTTCGTACCCCTCGGTGGGGACGTATAATGAGCTGATGATGATGATTAATGCCGGACTGTGCGTAAAGACACTGGAGTCAATAAAAGTAAGGACTCTTAAACCTGGTAATTTCACGTTCAAATTTTTAAAATACTGTTGCTGTTGGTGATGGAAGATTACAATACAACTCCCACTATATATTATATTATACTATATATACTATTATACTCGTCTCGTGGGAACTTTACCCACCGGCTCAAACAAAAAATATTCAGCATACATCAGGTGTCAGCCATTTGTTTTAAATATTCACCTTTTCAAGTATTGCGATAGGCAAGATGGCCCAATGCCCAAGTCCAGTAATGGAATGGATAAGGCTTTCAAGGAAAATTGAAGATCTAAAATCAAGTCAAAATCCATTAATTCAAATTAGGCTTACAAAAAGCACTCATGACAAAAGAAAAACATTTAAAATACCTACGTACAAATATGAATTTTAAAAGAAAGCTTTTCCAAAAAGTAAACAGTGTTAATTGCTACAAATGCTTTAGCATAAGGCACACGAAAAGCTCGAACTCAGTAAAGTCTTAATTAAAACCCGGCATTCAAGGATTTGGTTAAGGTGGCAGGTAGCAGATGGATGTCCACTGCAAGGGATCGGTCCGCGTGGAAATCATTAGGGGAGGCCTTCGTTCAGCAGTGGACTTTCTAGGTTGTAATGATGATGATGATGATTCAAGGATTTGAATAGTCGTCGCGCTATTACAGTACTAATTTGAAATTGAAATGTTTTTCTTTCTGGTATCTTTATAAGGCAGGCAGAGGTAATAAACATTTTTGAGGTTTACATATTTTGTCGACCGATTCGTTGTAACGGTTATTCGTTAGAAGGCAGCTGCTTCACCTGGGTTTTGGGATGGATCCCCGTACAGTGCAAACATTTGTTTGATAATAATATACATGTCCGTTATCGTGTAGTGTATATACTTCTGGGTGTTGTCTGTGTCAGTCTAATAAGCATTAAAAAATACTATCTAAACTTTAGTGGTAGATAGTATCCCTGTGTATGATTTTTACTAGGTTTTTCTTATTACTAATTATCTTAGGACAACCAGGTGATTCAACCTGCCAAACTGGAAAATTCGCACAAAGTGACTTTCATTATGCAGTCTCCCCATGGCATTCAAACCAATGACCCTGTGATTCATCACGCAGCGATTTAAAACCGACGCTCATACCGCTAGATCACGGAGGCAGTTCACGGAGGATTAAGTACATTAACTAGTTTTTCCTTGTAGAAGTAAAAAACACCAATTTGAATAATTGCAGAAAATGACACATAATAAAATTTTCTTCTACTTCGAATTTATTGAACCAAATAGAGAACAATTAATAAGTAATTTCATTTAGGCTTCAACTTTCGAACGTCAATTTCAATTAATGTCTAAGTCTACCTTTTATTAATTAACTATGTCTCAAATGGAAAATTATGAATAAGAAATATAAGATTAAAAGCTATCACATCTTTAAGAACTTTGGTCTCCACATTTTAAAATACAACGGAGACTAACGTTTAAGTTAAAAAGTGGTTTCAAATTTCTTTTAAAAAGTTCTCTTCTGATGGAAATTGTTATCGCCGCCATTAAAAACATTTGCAACACAAGAGGATACAAGTAGTATCTCTTTTTGAAGGATGCTAGATCATACCGGCCCGGAAACGTTTATATAATTAATTTTATAAATTAATCGTACGTTAGAAAAGAATACGACCAAATCACATTTTGAAAGACCTTTAAATATGATGTTTGCGAAATTATTAATTCAGTCTTGAAGTACGAATGAAGAATTCAGCGGCAGGAACAAGCCCAAACAAATCGCCAGAAGACTGATTCATGCCACTTAATGCGGCAGAGAATACAATGCGAATAAAGAATAACAAACAGGACCATCAAGCATTGCACTACGTACGCGAGGGTTGCAGTCCAAATTTCCACAAATAATTGTAGGTACTGGTTACTAGGTGTTGGTTACTGTTTACTACTCGGTACTGTGTTTAGTTCATCTGAGTTGATACCTTCAAGCGCAATTCCAGATATGTGCCTGGGAAGTAGTTGCTTTGAACATTATTGCATTTCGGGAAGGAGGGCACTGTAGCTAGTGAAATTGTTTTCAAAAGTTGAAATTGTGTTGCTATAATAAGTAAATAACTGGCTCCCTATCAAACCTGGTCTGTCAGGCAAGCGTGTAACTTAAACGTTATCAGTTGATCGAACCAGTTGTCCAGGTCACATCAAAACATAAACACATAAGTAATTAGGAAAAGCCTTGTAAAGTTTAAAACGCTTTGGTACACTAAGAGATAATAGTGTCATAAAGAACTCAAAATTACATTTCCAATAGTATTGATTGAACCGCTTCCAGGAATGTGCTCTGCACACTGGTAATATGGATAACAATGGCGGTCATTTGTCGTCTGGTCCCTCCTGATTAGCTAAAAATCTTATGTCAATAATTGCATAGTAGTTTAAAACATTCATCCAAATAACACGAGGTCATGGTTTTCACGTTATATTTACGTAAGGTTTCAGAAAGAATGAGTGAACAAATACTTTAAAACAAGCCGTTTATAATGGCGTCATTTCCCCAGATATTGGCTGACTGAAGTTTAATAACACAAAGCTCCAGACGTTTATGAAATGTTGAGTAAGTAAATTTTCCCGCCGCCTTCCTAGACGTACAACATTGAATTCCATCTGCGTTTTAAGTCGACGGAACTGGTTTGTGAGGTTCCCAAAGGTTTCCTCATGCGGATAAATCATAGTCTCTTTACGATTTACAATGGTATATATGGAGAGATGATCACTGATTTTGTAGGGTAATTAGGGAAATACGAGTATTGAGATCTGTAATGCGAGATGAAAGGAATTTAATGCATTTTTATTGTTGTAAGTCAACGGCACGTTCAGCTCGGGTTACGGCTGAACGATGGTGAGGGATATGCAAAGCAGTGTTGAAGAAAATAAACAACAGTAGTCTTTTCGATAAACTCTGCCCGCCCGTCACCGAGACGATATATGTGAGTCTCTTATACCCTGTAATTTTACTAGCTACAGCGCCCTGAAAACAGAAGTGCAAAAAGCTTCTATTTCACGGGATGATATCTGGCACTGCTGCTGTGCCTACCTAGATGACTCAGTGTCAAGTCTACCGCTTATCATCATCATCCTATAACTTCCCGCTGGAGGACATAGCTGCTGCATACCTTGTGCCTCTTGTGGTGGAACTTTCATCCTAGAATCCTAACATCCAGATTAATTATATATACACAATATTCACGCATATCCATTTTTCTATACGGAGATAAACCTAAAAACCCCTGGTCAGTAGCACACTCCTCATTCATTTTACCATATAGTCCCAACTTCCCAACTATTTTATCACATGGGTTGTCAAAATCATCAGGCCTCCATCTTCTCCACCTTCCCTCATAATTACTCCTGAATACTTATCTAGTTATCAATGTATTTTTATTATAAAGTCAAGATTCAAATATAAAGATGACATGTATGTAAAACATTCAAAGTGATTGTGGACGTTTACTAATAAATAACTCAGCTGCATAGCACGCTAAGTATGAAATATAACATCAAACCGAAACGGTAAACATGCATCTGACATTACATTTCGCTACCAGAATGCAGCCGGAAAAATTAATATTTACTGTGTACATGGCGAGTTTAAAATATTTGTTGTAGCCATTTTCATGAAGCTCAGCCGCTGCATACCTTGTGCCTCTTGAGATATATTGCTGTATTTTCACTTCACTATATTGTCTCTTAAAATGTTTTTCAATTCACTATTAGAACCGTATGCAGTTGAGATTAATGCGCTGCGCTGTACTTTGTTAGTGATATATATTGGTGTATTTAAGTTCACTAGTAGCACGCGTATTCAAAGCTCACGCAGTATTCCTTTCCTGATATAGACTTTACATTCTCTTAGTTACATTATTCAAAGCTCACCCGCCTGCATACCTTGGCCCCCTTGAGATATATTGCTGTATTTTCAGTTCACTAGTAGTACGCGTATTCAAGCTAGCCGTTTATACATTGTGCTTCTTGAGTATATATTACTATTATAAGTTCGCTATACTAATATATATATATATATATATATATATATAATAAATATATATGATATATATTTCCTCCCCTATTGGGGAGTGATTTGTGAAAAAAAATATGCCATATTTTTTCGTTTCTTACAAATAGTCCGCACACCAAATTTAGTGCCGTACTTCAGAAATTTGTGGAATGTTCCATACAAACTTCCAACCCCATTTTAGGAAGTGGGGGGTGAAACGGACAAAAAGTAGCCTAAAACCTATTCTGGTTACCTACTATCACATACCAAGATTTTAATAAAATCCGTTCAGTCGTTTAGCGTGAAAGCGTAACAAACAGACAGACAGACAGAGATACTTCACATTTATAATATTGGTATGGATTGTTTCTTTAGCGTAATTTATTCTATGGAATTATACGTAGCCGGCTACTCAAACAAAACAAAATATACGAAAATTCCAATCAGAATTATGAATGATTAAAATCCCCAGGCTCGTTTCATTCTATTTTGTGAACTTATTCGAGGCTTGTTATTAAAATACGCAATAAAATTATTTCGGCATAAAAGTACTGGTGAAAACAAAAACTTTCCGATAGTATTTCTAGACTAACTAATGGGTATAATTGTTATGTACATTTATACTTTTCTAACTGTGGACTGTCTAGACTTAAAAAAAGTTTAGACTTAAAATCTCCTCTTAAAATATAATGTAATTTGACAGACCGTGACGGTCCACTGCTGGAATTTGGGCTTACTTCTCAATTGTGAAACAAAATAATCTCGAAGCTTAGTGGGCTGGCTGGATATAGAAGAAACTTATTTATTTTAGTTAAGTTACAGAGACTCCACACAGCTACTTATTCCTAATGGTTTGTCCTTAAGCGCCACTTACGCGCCTTTGGGAAGAATAATTAGGGGTGGTTACAATAATATTGTATGTATCTAGTAGACCGTTACTGCAAAATATGAGCAATATTAAAATTTATGTATAACTATATTAACAGCGTCATGACTCATTATGTGGATGGTTGCCTTCCGATCTAAGGAGCAGGTTCAAATCCCGCCACGCCTTTTAGATTTTTTATGTTTTATGTTCGTTTATCTTTACGTAAGGAAAATCGTGAGGAATCTCGGAGGTCATTTTGTAAACAAATATGTCATAAAAATTTCATGTAGTTTTGCATGCGATTGTACTCATGTAAGCTGTTGTCCGCACGGTGAGAGCTCCCGATTAAAATTCAGCGAATGCAGCGCTGCAATTAATTTACCGACCAAAGTCTGGGTGTTTTTGAGTCACCGTCCATGGGCATATAAGCTTATGCAAATGTGTTATCTTGTAAGCGCAGTTTAGAGATAGTTTAGCACAGGTACCGTTTGGGAAAGATAGAAATGGTAGAGCTTGTTTTTCCATTTTCAGTGGGTATTTTAAGCAGTTGGGTTTTTTGTTTTTTATTTAAGCTTTATTTTTGTCTTATCAAATCAATAAAACTGCCTTCAGGGTTTAGTGGTTTAAGCGTTGGTTTCAGATTGTTAAATGGTCTGGTCGTCGTCGGTTCGAATCCTGTGGGGAGGCGGCAAGGTGAAAAAAAAAACAAACAAAAAAACTTTATTCAAATAAATCTGTTACAGATACTTTTGAAAGTTACGTTGTGCATTTTTTCCAGTTTGAAAAGGATTATCGATTAAAACGTTAGGTCATTGAAGGCTGAATTACCTGATTCCTCGTAAAAAGATGATTTTATTCTACGGGGGGCACATTAAGTCACCGGCCTGCTTACACGCTTGGGATTGTTGTAGTTAACAACCACCAATAAAATTGGGTTTCGGTTACGGCCCAATCTCGCCATGGCTATGCTGTGTGGAGAGGCCTATGCCCTGCAGTGGGATGTTATAGGCTGATTATGAAATTAATGCTTAAGGTGATACAGAGTTGTGCACCGACTTCATCGCACTCCAACGATGAAGGAGTTATTTTACCCTTTGACCGCCAATGACACCTTAAGGCGACTGATACAATAGATTTTCTATTGTGTCTGGATTCCCGGCGTTCAATGGGTTGAAGGATATAAATATTAGTTCAGAATGGATACCATTAAAACTCACATTACGGCCATTATACTAGGTCACAATTTATAAATCCATGGCGATTAACTCAGATGGTGTTTAAGATTTATGCTTTCTTCCCATTCAGCGGGAATTGAAAAATGCATTTTACATTTTCTACTCAGTCGAAAGCTTAGTCGAGAAATACGTTCAAGTCGATTAATGTCCTAACGATTATAACAGGGAATTTTGGCCCGGTATTCTAGAACGAGACCCAAGCGTTGATCTTTACTTGAATAGAGTTAGAAAGGGATAGCGCTTTATACGATAAATATAGCCATCCCCTTCGAACTCAATTTAAGAAATGATCATCGTTGAGTCTCGTTCTAGAATACGGGCCTTAATATTGATTTCATTTTTCAAAACAAATACAAACTCTCACAAACACAAGTGTATTTTTTTTTAACTGTTAATTTTTATTATTGCACTTAAGAGTTGTTTGTTTAATAAGGATAAAGGATATAACATTTGCTTAATTATTAAAAAGTCGAAATCTTTAAAATGATACGTTAGCAGTGACGTGCAAGAGTAAATGAGTAGGGTATGCAAAGTGAGAGACACTAATCGCAAGAATATAAATATATTTATGTCAAATTAAGCGCTTTTGATGACAGCAGATCACAAGGTTTCAAATCTGTTGAGGAAAATGGGCGAATCATTGGGAATCAATAAATATGTTCAGTATATTTCGGGTTGTCTAGACGCACAGGATATGCGCTATTTATTTGCATATATGGAGTGCACGCCACTTACGTCAGAATTTTTGTACCAGAAAAGGCGAACTAATAATGTTTTAAAAGATGGCGATAAGCCCCCTGGTGAATCGTTTACTCGTCAGCCGACCCACGATTTTTTTGAAGTCACACATTTGTCAATTACGTATCATTATTATTTTTGATAATGAAATTCATTGGGTAGGTAATAATAAGTCATAACTATAGTCAATCATTAAAACGTTAGGACGTTAAATTTTATCGCGCGGTTGCACCTTGGTCTCTATGGAAACTTGTAAAATTTTCAATCTGAATAAACGTCTTTATTGCCGTCCTCAGAGTTGTTTTCAGGATTCATCCATTTGCTTTTATCCACTTTTTTGTATATTATCTTCTTATCCGCTCGAACGTAGCACGCGCGTAGACAATAGATTCAATTATGTTTTGTGACTAAGCACGACCGCTTATGGCGTTAATATGAAGACAAGTTTTAAAAATCGCTAAGTGTAACTGCTATTGAATTACTTCAACACTGAATATGTTATGGTCAGGCGTATCACTTACCACAGGTGAGATATGACCGTCCCGTACACTTATGACATAAAAAAGTAGTTTTGGTTTCCAAAAACAGCAACGTATTATTACAATGCACGTCATATATTGTCATTTTTACCTTAACCACATAAAAATCAAATAAAGCTATTTCAAGAAACGAAATTCTCAACGTAAAAGACAATCTAAGCCATCACATCTCGGAATTTATTTAATGAACGTTGCTTGAACGCCTTGTGGGTATTTCTCTCATTTTTATATCAACATAACGAGGTAATGTAAAATTGAACAATTTCTTGGTAAAGCATTGTAAATTAAATGTATTGCCTCATACCGACACATTATGTTACGCACATTTTCAAATTGACGTACAATTTGCAAGGTTCCGAGATGGTGTGCGGCTTGAGGATATTTGATGACAATTTGATTTTGTCTATTTGCAATAAGATAATTTAATGCTTAACAAAACGGATATGTTTATTTTTTATACAGATACAGTTATATGAGATTAGATTGAGATGTCTACGCTTTTCCAGCCTGCACCAGCGACATTTCGCAAGTCGTCGGTCCATCGGGCCGGAGGGCGTCCTACGCTACGCTTGCCAAGACGTGGTCTCCACTTTGGAATTCGTCTGCTCCAATCGGGATATCTGGCGTAAAATAGTGGAGACCTATGTCCAGCAGTGGACTGCGATAGGTTGAAGAGAGAAGAGAGAGGTGTCTAGGCAGAAGAATACGGTTACCCTCAGGTTTACTAGGTGGTAGACTACGCAGTGCGCATATATCGACCCGTAAAATTGGAGTGTTATGCACTGTTGGGCTTTGGAATGGGGACACTGTAATAAGTTAAACAACCGGGTAAAAGATAACTAACATCTGGCGTCTCGGGACCGGGCGCAGGGCATTGTTGACGGAAAATATGCATCTGTCATGGTCATGCGTATCACTTACCACCAGGTAACCGTACTAACCGTCCCGTTCATTTGATGACATAGAAAAGGTAACATTATTAAATGATGATTGTATATTGCATGTTGAAAGTACTTAAATCATATCGTTCGGATCAAAAGGGGTCAAATACGGTAAGCGATATTTAGGTATGACCGAAGGCTACTATTCCCTGCAATGCAGACAACGCTGCATATTGATGGAATCGACTCAAGTTATGAGAGATTTTTTTTACCATATGAAATATATAAAAATATTATCAAAATCAATCATACACAATTAACGCAGTAATAAATAAAAAGATCATAATTAAAAAAAATAATAATACTGCTAGTTGAATAAGATTCAAACTTTCCTAAGTCTTCCAGCTTCTTTTAAAACAGTGTTACACTAATACATCGCCTTTTCTGGTCCAAAAATGCTGAATAGTAATACTGTTTAAAGTGATGGCGGTAACCCCCCAGGCATTTAAATTATGATTAAGGTGACAAATCCGCCACGTTCTATTGCCATGTCCCTCAAAACAAGGAGTCCACTAGTCGGGGTTTGATTGCCGTTTTCCGTGCACCGCACAGTCTGCCATAATTTGCTTGCTTACACAAAAGCTGACGCCTTTATTTTAACCCCAACATATCATTACCAACCCCATAATATCGACGGAAAGTGCAGAAAGCCTCGGCTACTGTATGTTTATGGGAAATCTTTTAGGGCAAGGACCATGTAATAACCGCGTTTTGATGTTTGATTAACCATAGATTGTTTGATAATGGTTGGGTAGAGTCTTGTTTGAAACATCGTATTGTACGTTCTGAGTTTTAAACATAGGTTTCGTTGGATCTTTATAATAACATAGACGCAGGCTAGAAATATTTGACATTAACTTTGTAGAGCGCAATGTAGGTATCCTTAGTGAGTCATGTCATGCGAAAAGCTTGTTAACTCAAAAGTATTGTGTTGACTCGAAAATTAACAATATTTTTGAGGACCCGGTGGTGGCTAGAGCGTTAGGTTAAAGATTGTACAAGTTAACCAACTATCAAGTCATTGGATGAGTTATAAAAAAGTGTTCTCTCGAGTCATTTCGCGCTTAGGAAGAAATGTAAAAGAGCAGATCCCAGCCTTTTTATGAGGATGGTTGTTGTTTGCATCCGCTAATTAGCATCAATCAATCATGGATATTTAGGCCAAACGCTTAATTATTGTACAGAAGGCCTTTAGCCTAGGAGTGGACTTATACGACCTTAAAGTAACCTTCCTTGCATATTTTATCCAAAAAATGCATACAGGCATCCCGTATTTGTTCATAAATTAATCATACATATTATTGTAATGAAATTACGAATATACGGCGATAAGCCCCAGTACTAAGTTGATTCTCGAATATCAAATACTCTATAAATTCTACTATTCTGTCAGTCAGGCGACAGAGGTTCCCCAGGCGACTGTTTCCTTCGAATGTTCACGATCAACTGCCTGTAGAAGCGTGCGCCATCTTTATAAAAGATTAGTTCAGTGTGACGTCACATCCATAAAGCATCAATGTGGCCATTATAATCGATTTGCATCTGTACAAAAGATGTGAAATGAATTTGCAGTTTCCAAAAATACGATCAATAAACTAAATCACGACATTATGTCATAACTTTGGCTAAGACATTATTCTGAACATTAGGCAGCAATAAGTCATATGCTACTTTACTGTCAATTATTATAATATTTACAATATTTATAAGCTGTAGTACTCGCTACGGGAAATCAGTTAAAACTTTTAATGAGTTTTAAAGAAACTGTTTATCCCCTGATAATATTATAAAGGCACCGTTTATTTACCTCAAGACGTAAACTGGAACAATTTAGAGAGTTAATTAAAGAAATTATATTTCCTGTTGTTAATTATTGAACATTATGCTAACAATTTAGTTAGGAACTTTAATTACAAAATTATATAAACAGTCTATTGCAAAAGATGATTCGTCTATCACAATGATATTTGTATATATAAAGGTAGATACGCCATCCGTGCATCAAAAACGAACCGCCAAAGAGAGTACAGTTTGTACTCTTTTGTTTAGATAAATGTGTTCGAAATTCGAAATATGTGTATATGTGCTATCCCTGTGTGGAACACTTTTTCGATTGTTTTGTGAGCATATCACGAATCCATAGTTTTTAACATCATTGGTCTATCAATCAGTACTATTTCAGTATAACTAATTGGAAGAAAGTTTTGATTTGTCACTAACGAAGGTATTTTTAAACCTGTAAAATATTTCACTAATAAATACGTATCGGGAAACTCAATTTTCTTTTTCATCAATTTGCATAGTAATCGGGTGTAAGAGTTTAATCTGTACGTTTGCACGATGCACAATGGATTTTTGATCAATTATCCATGCAACCCTTTTTGATTTATTTTTAAATTGGGATGTAAAGTGACAGCAAATATTTTCCTACTAAAGTGACCTTCAAGAGAGCACGAGCGCGGCTCTAGCGTAAAATTTGATGGTCTAATCGCTCTACCGCCACAAAATGGCGGATTTCATATTTTTGCACAAACCCAATATGGGTGTCAAACCATATTTGTTTATGCCCATGAAATTTTTCAATATTATATAATTCTATTTTATGACTATCATTACAATATTTAATAATTTTTATCTTGCACTGTACGCCGCCATGTGTGGTGGTCATCTTTCGTAAATTGTACACACAGAAGCTTGACAACAATCATCTTCAGCCCATTTTAAAAACTCAAGTGTGGTCAAAGATAAATATCTACAAAAGTGTTCGAAGTTAAAACGAATTTCGCCAGTCGAGTTTAATAAAAGAATAAGATAAGAATTCAGTTTTACTTTTTCAATCACCTATAGATTAAGTATTTTCCTAACTTCTTCCAACATTGATTAAAATTGTTACCCAGCTTTCCTAATCCATTGATTAAAAGTTTCTATATTGAAAATGTATCTTCATGGACTTGGAAATATTATCTCTTATACGGCGTCTATAGGTACTTTGCAAAATCCAGGTATATGAAATGGATCTCGTAATTGAAAAGGCTTTCAATGTGTCTTAATTAAATAATAAATAAATATCCACTGACATCCACACAGCGCCATCTAGCCTCAAACTAAGCATTAGCCTTGTAATAAGGATAATAAACAACGTTTAAACATACATATTTTTTTTTTGTAAATACAAACAGCTGTGTTCATGCACACAAATGTTTGTACTGCCCGGGGATCGAACCCGAAACCCTTGGTGTGTCGTCTCAACACATCGTTAGGTGTTACTTCGTTGTATTGCTTTGTAACATTTTATGATACTTCTGTAGAGCCCACCCATTTGCGCCAAAACATCAAATCTAGTCTACTGGCATTGCTTTTATTGTATTTTGACGTAAAGACAAGTCTTTCATCTTAAGATTGGTTCAAGACCGAACACTAATTGGAACTGACTTGTCTAATTTATATTTCACCAAGTTCATAAAACATTAAAAGCGAGCATTTGCAAAATACAAGAATGAAAATCTCGGAGCGATCACTGACATCCAGTATCCGATACCTTTCGATTCCGTAACCGACAATCAAACTTGAAGAGGGTCTGGCATAACTTGGATGATAAGATTTATACTTTCTCAGCTATTGTACCGTGATGCTTTGTTCGGAAGTATTTATAGATATGAGATTGATGCAGCTGAAACGTTCTAGGCAGTTCATTATGGCCTTTATTTCGATTGACATTGAAGGTTTTAGTTTGCTTACTCCCTTAGAGGCCATACTCATATATTATTTATATTAAGGTTTTATTTTAATTGTCGTGTGCAAGTCTATCTAAATAAGTCTGCGTTGAATAATTTTCGTATTATAAACGTTCTATTTACGTATTCACAAGTATATACATATTTTCTAATGTTTCAAGTGTTCAGGACGGTCAGGACGCTCACCTGATGGTACCTGATACGCCTGACCATGACAGAGCGGCAACGAAGGAGACAAATAGACAGTTATCATCCTCCATCAATGCCGCACTGCGCCCGTCACCCGAGACAAAAGATGTTAGGTCTCTTTATACCCGGTAATTTCACTAGCTACAGTGCCCTCATCCCGAAACACAAAAGTGCATAACACTCCTGTTTCACCAGACGATATCTGGCACTGCGGTGGTACGAGTACGTACCTAGACGACTCATTATTGAGTCTATTACCTAGTAAATTTTATACATATTGGTATTCGGTTATTCATGGTTCCCGTAATAAAAGTTTGTTGCTTAGTTTGGGACCGATAACGCTGTACTTCATCATCACCAGCTCATTAAACAACCCCACCGAGGGGCACGGGCCTACCCGTATAGGGTGTACACGCCTTAGTCGTCCACGCGGGCCAGTGCGGGTTGGACACTTTGAATTTCTTCGTAGGCGTGCGTGAAAGTTTCCTCACGATGTTTTCGTTCACCGTAAGAGCGTCGGATAACGTACATATAGTTTCGAAACTTCGAAAACATATTGGAACGTGGCGGGATTTGAACCTCAGCCCTCCCGGTAGGAGGGCGTCAGTCTCACCATTGACACACCGACGCCTGTACTTATATTATATTATTTGACAACCAATATTAATATTGGTTGGTACTTGATTACTGATAGACTCGATACTGAGTCGTATAGGTAGGTACCACCGCAGTGCCGGATATCGTCCCATGAAACAGGAGTGTAATGCACTTTTGTATTTCGGAATGAGGGTACTGTAGCTAGTGAAATTTACCGGGTTTAAGAGATCTAACATCTGTCGTCTCGGGCGACGGGCACAGAGCGGATAATAACTGTCTATCAGTTGTTGATCTCGTTAAATGCCGCTCTGTCATGGTTAGGCGTATCACTTACCATCAGTTGAGCGTCCTGACCGTCCTGTATATTTATGTCTTTTTTTTATTGAGTAATAGTTATGAAGTCGCCAATTACTCTAAGTGTTTCGGAATAGATCCCCGTGCAGTACTGAATATATCTGTTTCTATTAGTTTGGGTGCTTTTTGTATATATTCAGTCAATCCGCACTGGGCTCGCGTGAACGACTACGGCTAATCACCCTTTACTGGTAGTCTCGTGCCCCTTGGTAGGTACCACAGACATCTCAATAAAATATATGGTGGGGACGTTTAAGAGCTGATGATAATAATATTTAAGTTTAGTATCTATAGTACAAGTTCCTCAAACTGCTGTGAATAACTGCCTAGGTGAACCAGAAACGAGCCTTCTACCTAGGTGACTAGTAAAACGAAACATTTCTTAATATGAAATAAAAAATAACATATTTTATATCAAAAGGATGTCGAACAGAACATACATCGTATATACTTAAGTCGTTTCCTATTGAGTTCTGTGTTCAAACATTGATTTTGGGATCGCCATTTGACGGACGACTTTTTATATCAATAGAGTAAAAGGGTTCGGAGAGAGGTCGAATCGGAAATGAGAAGAGCATAGTATACAAATAATGTTACTTCGTATGTTGTACAAATAAAACGTTTACATCACTATATCAGCTAGCAGACGATTCCTCTTCACCAACCTGCACTAATCCTAATAGAGTTGGACTCTAAATTCTTTGTGGGTTTGGGGACGAATTATAGTTAAAGTTAAATATATAATAATAATAATAAGTATTTGGCCTTTGAATCTAAAGGATTTTGAAAACAAAAATTAATATTCACTGACATTAACTATTACCAAACTAAGCATTTAACCTGTAATATGGGTACTAAACAACGGAAAACATACTTAATACTTTTTTTTTGTAAATACATGCATATTATATTTAGAAAAACACCCAGATCAATACAAACAGACATCTTCATGCACACAATTGTTTGTTATACCCGGGGATCGAACTCGGAACTTTTGGTGCAGTAGCCGACGTCTCTGTCATTACAACAAATGGTTTGCCTTAGAACTCTTACGTGTAGACTAAAAAACTGACTTTTAATAAGAACAGAAATAAAATATAGATCTGCTGTTGTTCGATCCGCCATAGTCTTTGAGAGGATTACAATATTTATATCGTCTTAATAGCAAAGCAATAATTTCGTTAGAACATGTACTTAAAAAGAATAAATTTTGAAATCTATTGCTATTTTAAAGAATATTTAACATACATGAATGTTACTTCAAGTAATATGATTCAATAACTAAAATACAATTACTTTATCATTACAAATACACCGAACCTTATACACGTACCTTAAAGTGAAAAATAACTATGTTTTTGAAAGTATGAATTCAATACAAGTTAACTAAAATTATCATATTATTTAGCATTTTGATGGCAATACAATTGGGTGATGTTAATTTGAAAATGTACCGTACGCTTCTACACTTTGAAACTGTTAATCTTTAACCATTCATAGTTTGAATGGATTAAACTTACCTTCCTATTCACTGTCACCTGTAATACTATAATACGATCAATAACCTCATGACAGACAACAGTCTAAGCTCCAAACGCCCCCGGATTAGTAAGATCTGCCCTGTCAAGCATTATTACCTATTGTACACTAAACAGAGATTGAGCCGTGACCGCAAACGAATAGAATCAAAATATTAACATAAATTTGCAATGTTATCGGGGCCGGCAGATGGTGTTAATTTATTCAATCCAGCTTCACTATCTGATTGACATGGGCGGAAGTTTGTGTGTACCTTTTGGTTAATCTCATTGATTTAGCAACAAATATAGATTATAATTTGGATGATATTCTATGATCATCAGCAGCTCATTATAACGCTCTCATTGAAAGAAAGAAAAAACATTTATTGACCGTAAAAGAATTACAAATTATACACAAAAAATAGTCACAGATAAAACTAATGAACAACAATCATAAACTATATAAACACACAGAAAAGTAGAAAGTTAATATGGAGAAAAAAAAACGAAAAGCAAGTAGATACGGTCAAAAGGTTCCGCCTCAGCATAAGCTGTTGCACCGCTAAGCGCTTTTATTCTGGCGAGACCGCCCGAGATGACGTCACAAATCAATTTACATAGGTTTATAATAGATTTAGGTAGATAGACAGTATTATTATACACATACACTAAAAAATCTAAACATTACAGTGATACATTCAATTATATCATACATTAATACAAATATACAGAAGTACAATATATGAAAAATCAGTAACAAACAATACAAAATGATTTTATAATAAAAATTGAACGTTTCAATCAATCTGTTTAATTTGAAGGAAAACATCGTTAAACCTTCGCACGCTTGCGTAGAGATTAAAAGTTTGTGTATGAAGTCCGCCAGTCCCCACTGGGGCCGCGTGGACGACAAAGGCCTAATATGTTTGAAAATGAAACACAGTTCTCTTATGACCAGTTTATTTGGTATGTACCTGTAACGTCCCCACCGAGGGTCGAGAGCCTACCCGTATCAGGTGTATTAGGCCTTAATCGTCCACGCGGGCCCAGTGCGGATTGGCTGAAATGAAATGAAATGAAAATTGAATATTTAGATCCTTACAGAACACTTATGAATGTCAAAAGTGTTCTGTAAGTTTTCCACAAGAAGAATCTCATGCCTTGTGGTGACGGTAGATTTTTGGCTGTCATAATTCCATTTTTATCTCTCGTACTCTTTCCGTGTAGTTAAAGGCGTCTGTCGTCTCGGGTGACGGGCGCAGGACAGTGTTGACGAAAGATAATGACTACCTATTGTTATTAATTTCCTTCAATACTGCATCTGTCATGTTCAGACGTATCACTTATCACCAGGTGAGTATCCTGACCGTTCAGTACACTTATTGACATAAAGAAAAGAAAACCTTCTATAGATTCTGCTTTTTTCCATCCGCCTACCAAGCGTGGAGATTATGTCAAAACCTCTCACTATTGCCGAGGACGCCCTGAGTCCAGCAGTGGATTGACACGTTTTGTTGAAGTACCTAAGTTAATAACATAGATTGTAAAAAAATTAAGCCTCCAAATTGAAAGCTAAGAAAACGTCAAAAATGTAAAACATTTGTATACTACAAATGTTGGCATATAAACAGTGCTTCCAGTGCGACCAGACCACTTATACGCCCATTTTCCTCTACAAATTTGAAACCAGGCGATCTGTGTCACTCACTTTGCATAACCTACTCATAATCTCTGTGCACGCCACTGTGTACGGTAAAATAACAAATTTTAATTAACGTCAAGATGGCCGCGATTTATTGTCGCAGTAAAAACAAGGTTTCCAGTGACGCTGTCCTTATTACACATTTTCCGGGGTTTTATACACTTTCCTCTGACCTCTGACCTCGAGGTTGCGATGTAACGAGTAGATGAGGTCGAACGAAGCACTAGCTCATTTACCTTTTTTTAAAAATATACAAACTACCTGTTGTCCTTTGACGTCTTTCGTTCAGGATATACAATACCGAGTATAATAGTCTTTTTCGTTCAGAAATTGCAACATAAAATAAAAAAATTATAATATAAGTTATATTAATTTTATCACTCATAAATAATGTAGCTACATATTGGTGTTTCCTCATGGTGGCTTACGGCCATACTCCCCATGGCGATAGCCTGTAACGCCTGTGCCCTGCAGAGGACCGTTTTAGGCTAATGATTATGATGATTGAGTAGGCAATACTTGTCGTTTACTAGATTTATTTCATATAATGGATGTTACATGGATAGTAAACTTTACTTACTTACTTTGTACTCAAAGATAAATACATTGCTTAAAATACGACACATAAACTACATTACTGTGGGCGGCCTTGTCGCTACAAGCGATATCTTTCAGGTAACCTTTGGAGAAAAACGAATAAAAAAATTAAAGGAACGTAATTTTTTACTTATTTTAGTGTTTTTATTATCGTTATCAACAGTATTATATGTGTCGAACATTGTTTTTTTTTCTTTGAAGAATATCTGGGAAGGCTTGTGACACGGCCTCTGTGCTAATACGAGAAGGAAAATTATGACATACTTATTTAGGGTTTCCAGTCAACGTTCTTAAGAGACTTTTAAAATATAATCTCGGTATAGTTTCCGAGATTATGTTTTAAAAATCTCTTTTTGTCACAAACCTGGATGAATTTCCACAAAGTAGACTATATTTTTATATAAAATAATAATGCTGCTACGGAATAAAGTCACATTTTGCACTTAGGTCCATTATAATAATATAAAGGTTTTCTAAGGAAACTGTGCACAAACTCGACTAGGTAATGTTTTCCAAGCTTTGAAGCTAAGTAAAAGAACGTTGAGTATTAAAGAATATTATATGGTAAAAACGAGTAAATAGGCTTTTTCTTGCGAGGCGTAGCCTCTTCCACTAAATAGTCTGTGTGTGTAATAAAAATAGGAATAAATTTTAAATTCAGTTTTCAGTAGGTGTTGTAGTTATGATTTTTGTAGTTGAGTTTTCGCTTTTACTTACTAAAGTGGAATAACACCACGTGGCTTTCACTACATATAACGAGTTTGAACCTGAGAGCTACGGATTTGCTCATAATCGAATCCTGGAAGACCAGCATCATGGTGTCTTCATTAACGTGGTCATGCTGAGTGGTATACTTTTCTGTATCTTTAGAGTTTAAAGTTTAAGAATATCTGTGTTTTCTGCTACAGGAATAAACATTTCTTTCTTTCTTTCTAACTCTTAGACAACTTAACTATAAGGAGTTTTAGTAAAAATAAATAGTCTATATAATTACTCTTATTCTCTCTTTATAATTATTTTATTTTAAAAACAGAAAATATCATAAGTATTGTATCTATTTTGTTTCTATTGATTGATGATTATATTATTGATGTTATATACTTTTTTATTGGGTTTTTAAATCATAATTGAGTAGGCCGCTGCAAAAACAAAATGGCCGGCAGTTTACTGAAATAACATTTTTCTTATCGGCCCTCTCGGCTGAGCTGTTATTCGCCTTTATTTAAAACAACAAATATACGGTTTTCGTGAAAAAAAAACCAACATACATCGCAAAAAAATACCGATATCGAATAAAAGGCCCGCGGCAACACCGGTAGACAAATTCCGGTAATAATCATCAACATAAATATTCTGATACAGGCCGTTTAAATATGGCGGCAGTTCCACTGTAGTGATGTTGCGACATTTTATATCCTCTGATGGAGTGTGTCGTCGAGCATCGAAATGTCAAACGTGAAAAGTAAAAAAGGGATGATTTTTAAACGGATATTTCCGTTTCAATGTGACACAGGGTTTTCACATACCTAATTACCAAAGGTCGGAATTAAGTAAAGTTGTTTACATACTTGATTTCAGAACAGCGAAATAATTGAGTGGATATGATTCAAAGTCCTAGATTAGATTTAGTCAGCAGAAAACAACCAGTGATGTTGTTATTGAATTTATTTAATTAAAAATCAATATTTCGATGCAAATAATGACTCTCAATTCCAAAATCTACTAATTTCAAACTAATAAAGTTCTATACCCCAGATAGTTTTAAGCAAATAAACGATTTGACAATAATTAGTAATCCAAATATTACAAGCGACACAAAATGTTTGTGGATGCCAAAGACGTCGACGCGAATACCGCACCGCTTAGAATCTAGCAATGTGTGAACTTAATCGCTTTGTACGAGATCCGGCTTGCAACGATACCCATGCATCTGACTAGTTCAATGCGGATAGCATTGTTTTTGTAGGTAGATACGTAGGTCCATATTTCCATAGAGGTAGTTAGAGAAATGGCTAATAATAATATTCATATTTTCACACATACTTAATATAGGAACTAAGAAACTTACAGACTAAAGCAAACACATATGTTTGTGCTTAAACCAGAACCTTAAGTTAGTTGACTTTTTAGCGTCCATTACGACATCTATCGGATATAAAATAATATAATACTTCAAAAAAGTTGTTAAGATTTTTTTGTTAATATTAAAATGTTTCGGATAAAAGAAGATTTTTAATCACAAGTCTGTAATTAAAACTTCGGTAATAAATAGTTCCGTATTATCACTTGAATCTTCTGTGATATGACTATATTATTAGTTAATATATTGGGCAAAATATCTATCGATATTCTATATCACCTACACTGCACTAGTCTCCGATTTCAGCCTAACCTACCCTGAATGTGCAAGCGTCATCACGTTAAAGCCGTTTGAATAGGTTAGTCATTGTCCTAGTACTATAGATCGACTATTTGCAAAAGGAGGCTGGATAAAACGGAGGACCGTAATATTAGGTGCACAATGATCTGATAAAGATAAAGATGTATGGTCTTGCATATAGTGTTCCAGTTACAAAATCTTTGTAATAAATTATTGTATATTATTAGTTGATATATTGGGCAAAATATCTATCGATATTATATAGTAGGTACTGCACTAGTCTCCGATTTCAGCCGCGAGCGCTTTCGCTATCAAAATCGCAAGTGAGCAACTCCGTGGCGGATATTTATTGGAACCCTTTGATGCTCTGATATTGCTAGCAGTTAGGAGTATTTTACATTTGTATTGAGTTAGAATAGTATTTGGCAAGCAACGTAATTTGTAAAATATTGTGTTCAATAAAACACAGAGATAGATGAGGGCTCGATGGCGATGCGGTTAGTGCGTTTTGGGCTGAGAGCCATCTGCGCTCGCCAATTGTCCGGTGAAGCTGTCACAGCTACCTGCGGCCAAAGGCGATACATACCGAAAAAAAAATTGCGGCTAGTGTGTTCGGTTGTTATACTCGTAGTAATTCTGTTTTAAGAGAACCGGTAAGCCCCCAGATCTTTAATGTTATGTTTAAGTGTAAGCATTATTGTTAATGTGATTAAGAGATATTCAGAAATTAAGTTGACTTCCTTTTGCTCGTCCCAATACTGGGAATATAATTTTGTTTATTTCAGTTACGTAAAAAATCATTCATTTAACTTTATCTGCTTTAAATCGTATTTTATGCTAAATATAATACTAAAAATGCTTCAATAAATTATTACTAGGATTTTGTTTTATTAACAAATAATTATTTTTATAAATATTTAATACATTTTTGGAAGAAGTCCTCTTTGATGCTACGTAATAATTTGCATTGGAATGGGATATTACGGCGATTTTTAAGAAAATATCCAATTTTTGTTATAAGTTTAGACTCTATTAGCTTCAACATTATTCGACTTATATTGTTGTGTTATCTTTTGAGAATTGGACAGACAGCCTGTTATTTTTTACGAATTAGCAAATTCACTCACTCCTCTTGTTTATTAACTATGTTTATGTGTAATAATAAACTAATAAATAAATATTATTTACTTTTAAGGAAAACTTACATAATTTCTTCATTATGACAATCAGGTTTCGCTCAGCGGCCCGGTGTGAACTGCAGATAATATTCCACCATTTTAGACCACGCAGTTTCCCTAAATTTAATAATTACAAGATATTCAAAGCACCAGTGTACAAACAGCCCTATGATAATCCGCTCTGAACCGGACCGAACCATACTGATTGTCCGGAAAATGGCTCCAATCAATTACTCAGCGCGGAAATTATAGTATGACATCGTGATTGTGTCTAACCTACTCTGAATGTGCAAGCGTCATCACGTTGTAGCCATTTGAATAGGTTAGTCATTGTCCTAGTACTATGGATCGACAATTTGCGAAAGGATCCTGGTGGAGGCTGGATGAAACGGAGGACCGTAATATTAGACGCACAATGATCGGATAAAAATGTGTGGTCTTGCACATAGCGTTCCAGTTACAAAATCTTTGTAATACATTATTGTAAAGCTACGTGTAATTAAATGATAAAACTTTGTAACTAATGATATAAAAAGTTGATAAGAGTGACTACCGAATTTCTTGCCGGGTCTTCTCGAAGATCCTACTTATTCCGACCCAGTGATAGAGTTGAAAAAATAAAATAATAACAATTGACGATCCAAAAGTATCTGTAAAAGATTTATTTGATTAAAGATATTTTGAGTTTGAGTTGAATGGGGAAACCTTTGAATATACCCAGCAGTGAACAGTGAAGTAAACACAATGTAGATCATCGTAGGTAGTTATGGTCAAGTCATTAGAAAGACCATCGAAATGCATTGTAAAGGTCTTTTTTCTGATTTTAAGATATCGATTGTCGATGCAATTTCGAATTTTACTCAATCCACGGTGTTGAAATATAGCAGCGGGATTATAACCAAATTTAAAGTGATTACGGTGACACATGCAAAGTAGGGCTTCATCTTTATTACTAAATTGATCAGTAATTTTGAATGCGGTTAGAAACAAGTTGCCAAGCTGAAAAAGTCAAATTATTTTTAAACTAAGCCAAACTATGACTGGCCACAAAGGATGATGAAACTAAAAAGATTCAATTATCTTTACGATACGATAATATTACTATTAAAGAAAACGATAAAGATAAAAAATAATGAGTTGAAGTAACCTAATATTGATATTTCCCAGCGCTAATTTCCTGATTGTGGTGTCGGCTAATGAGACGCGTCTTGGACTAGAGGATGTCCATGTATTAAAATTTTGCCGGATTTTAATACTCTGGTATACTTATAAAAAGTTTAAAATAATATCCATCTGATAGTCTGAACAGAATTTCGTGCTTCAAAGGACAAGTTGAGCCATAAGTCCTGGCTATCTTAGGATGAACACGTAGTCTCTCCATAGCTATGAGGCGGTAACGCTTACGTGACATTTTAGATTAATGTCAAGAGCGTACACTCTTTTTAAGGGCCAGAAACATTTCTGAGACCTCTGGTCTTGCAAATGTTCAAGGGCGGCGTCACTTACGATCAGGTGAGCCGTATGATCGTTTGCCTTCTGTTCAATTAATAAAAAAATATGGTTTATATTGTAGGACAGTGAAATTCACTTCGATCTATCGCAGTGTTGGCCAGATATCCCGGTCCACTGTTTTTCTCATCCGGCCTCCACCGGCGACCTTCGCAAGTCTTTGGTCTATCGGGTCGGAGGGCGTACTACGCTACGCTTGTCAAGAGGCGGTCCCCACTCCAGAACTCGTCTGCTTCACCAGCCATCGGTTCTGCGATGCGACTGCGACAGTAATTAGATTACTTATTACATAATTGTCATTTGGAACAGAATGGCGGCTTTGAAACTGAGTTCAAAGTAAAGCGAAATTCAAAAATATTCCAGGGAAGCTGTTTTCGCACAGACTTTTAACTGTCAGTTACAAACGGCCTTCACAGATTGACAAGGTAAGGGCAGGTGCAGTGCCGCGCAGAAAACTACTCTTTATTAGTGGGTTTACATCCGGCAGGGAAACGTCACTTTGTGCGCTTTAGGTTAGTTTGGTAAGGACATAACAGGCCTCACCTGGTAAGAATCACCTGATTTTCCGAAAATCATTATTTTCAGACAAACATCATTCCATGCTTCGGAATCATTAAGCCGACGGTCCCGGGACGGGTCCGTCCCGGTAACGGTACGGACAGTACAGCTAAGTTGTATGGGAAGGCCTGTGCCCTGCAGTAGGCCGTCGGATAACCTACATGTAATTTCGAAAATTCGAAAACACGTTACGTGTTGGGATTTGAACCTACGCCCTCCCGGGTGATACACCATTGAGCCACCGACGCTAATGATGATAATAAATTAGTTGGTAAAATATAAATGAGAAAAATCCTTTTATCCTAAATATTATTAATAGACGGCATAATTGACTGTAATTCCTGGTTACACTACAACAAACTGCGACTGTTTGTAGACTGGCTGGCTCGAGAGTCCTCATTGATAAATGATGTAATGAACTATAAACCTTAACGCGTTGACATAAGACCGCCTTACTATTCCTCTCTGGTGTCAGATTGCGTTTACCGAGACGGGAGCCGAGTTACTTAGTGGCCCCTTTTATTGTCTTATATTAAGGAGAGTTTTGTATGAAAAGAAACAATAGGTATAAGAATGTCACTGTCGGTTACTGTCTTAGAACAGTTATTAACAAAAGTGACTATAATAACATCCAACATTTTATAGCATTGTTTTTTCATGAGTTACAAAATTGTGTCTCGTGCTTCTTAAATGATATAATATAATTTTTATTTCCTACCTACAATCATATAGTACGTATATTCGTTTTAGTGTTAGTTAAGAACTAAGACAGTTCTAATAAATGGTAAAATTTTAATTGATTTTTTTTTAATTTAATTTATTTATATAATAATTTTGTTATCTTAACTAACGAAAACGATGTGGATTTATGATAAATTAAAAAAATAACGATAACAATATACGCGCTGACCAATGATGTAAAAAGTAAAGATTCGTGATATGCTCACAAAACAACCAAAAAAGTGTTCGGAATGCAGCGAAAGCACACATACACATTTATTTCGAATGAGGGTAGATTTGCCCACAACTGTATTCTCTTTGAGCGGTTCGTTTTTGAGGCACTGGTGACGTATCTACCGTTGTTGATACAGAATATCATTGGCGCTGACCTAATAATAACAGGATACAAATTAGATTTCATATAGACTATGTGTAATACCCAACCATAATAGTATGTTAATAATATTAATTGTTAATAATACAGTTTTTAAAAGGGCCCAAAAAACAGCGTCAGATATTCAACAAATAGGTCTGCGATAGTTGACCTAAAAGCGAGCGAAGTAGAATCACTAAGAATCATATCCGAATTCATCATTCGCTGTTCAGTCGAGTCAGTTAAGACCCTCCTGATGGCAAAGAGATCATGGTCGGCCGCGGTATATACTGCTTTCGAGAATAATAATGCTTGCGCGATCTAAAGGAGTACAACGACATCTAGTGGTGATGTTTGTAAATGCGTTCATATATGTATGTTATATATGTACATATATTTTAATATAACTGATATATGATAAGGTATAAGTTGCTTTAATATTTAGTTATGCCATTTAAAAACATATATTTATTTAAAAAAATATAGATTTTTCTCGTTAGTATCTATAATATAGATAGATGAGAATAAAAATCTTAATAGAATATTAGTTATTCAATTCATTTGATCACCTTGTTAAATAAAATAAATCAAAATCGATGTTTCACAAATAACACTAATACAATTTAGAACCAGTGGCTCTATCTAGCGGGGATCGAGGAACACTCTGCAAATGATCTATATTTGGTCAAGGTCGTAGTCACAGTGTATTGGTGACATATTTAAATGTTTAATGTAATCAGATTGGTGAATAGAATAATGAAACTTGTTGCGTGTTTTTATATTATGTTTAAGATCCAGTTTGTTAATTAATACCTTGTGTCAATATTTCATTAGATTCACTTGTACGTCTATTTTAGCATATAAACTGCTGTAAATTATATGCCTCAGGCTAGTTAAAGGACTCTTTTTATTCACTCTAGTCGTAATATAATCAGACCATAAATAAAATTAAGAATAATCGATTATCATTAACCTTCGATATGAACGTAGTTTCTTCTTCAAATAAGTTTGTTTATAATGTGAACATATGAACTCATGCAAACGTGAATCTATAAGATTTTCTTTCATAACGGCATGCCTGTTTTTATTTAAGTTTATCTTAGTTTATAAATGCAATAATTCAATGTAAGAATGATGCAATTAGAAATGCACTGAGATGCTACAGCTAAAACAAAATTGGTATTGAAAATAAATAGTTTGTAAGTAAGTAATGAATATACCTAATAACTAACCGCGCTAGATGACTACGTTAACTCACTTTTGAAACAGACTATGAACAGCGATATTTCTGTAGGATTTCAAAGTTATACTCTTCAATACAGCATTTGGAAAAAAAGACATAAAATGTATGTAACATTGAGACCCGTAGTTGTAAATTAATTCTCTAATTATATTGTATAGGAGTTGTATCAGATAATTATATAGTTGACTATGAAGATTAAATTTTGAATTTTTTTACTGACTTTATTTTGATATTCCTAATTTTGGTAGCTAGGGGTGACATTTGCCTATATATCAAATAATTTCAAAATAAATTCCGTTCGAGGTTTCTTTGCTTGCTTACACTAAAATTTATTTTTTATAAAACATTGGGATTCTACTAGTGTCTGCTCTAGAAAGAGCAAATTAATATTCAGACTTCGTATAGAATATTTTACAGTAGTTATCACATCAGCGGGTTATTTCAAAAAATCTCTGGATATACCTTCTTTGCATTCTAATAGCGCCTCGTGTCTTAACAGGGGCGTCTACATCGGAATACTAAATTATTCTTCAGCTCACGAGCCGAGGCCTTCTTCTGTGTTTTTACTGACATTATTTAACCGAGAGAGTCTTTGCATAAGGTCATCTGCGTGGAAACTAAGCTTTTTTGAGTACGTTGACAATTATGAAAGTCCGATGGGAAATAATTCTAGTTTTGCTTAACACATTATTTTCTTTTTATTTTGTTCGAACTCCTACTTAAATAAAAGGGTTTAATTTCCTTGCATTTGCTAACTTCTATATAATTCTTTAGGGCGTAGTTAAAGATTAGCAACACAAATGTCTCATTGTGTCGTGTTTGGGGATACTACACTGACACATGAAAAAAGATAATAAACAACCTCTTATACAACTCAGGAACGAGTGGCGTGCTTTGTGCTTATAAGAAGGTAATTTACAGTGGTGGATAAAAAAATACTGTTTTAAGCGTTAACTGTTTGTTAATTACATTCATTAATTTAAATTGTATGAATTAAAGTCTGGTTCAAAAATTGAATTTATATGCATGTTTTGAATTTATTTTGAAAAGTTTTCCTTTTTTGATAAATGAACGTCCTGTTTACAAAACGCACTACGCGTTCGATTATTGTTTTTTTAAGTTCTAAAACTTGTTTCTAATCTTACCATAGTCATATAAATTTTCCTTTTCCATTAGAAATAATTTAGCATTGACAGTATCTAATGCAGGCCCTAGGGATCAACATTTTTTGTAGTAACTAATTCAAGCATTTAGGGACCCAGTGACATGGATTGATGAATTAATTGGAGTCTTTATTACTGACTACACTTTTAATAAAACGTTATGGCTACTATGTAAATACTCTCAAATGACTTTAGCACTGAGGATTTGCGGATAAAAACTTCCTATAAAGACTAAGAATGTGATGGTGGGCGCCGTAGCCAGTTTCTTTATTATCAAGAGGATATTTCTGATTCAAAATTTGCTTATGGCTTATATGATAGTGTTTGATTTCATACACATTTAAAATTATTTGCATAGTTTGACAAAGAAAAATACAAAGTATGACAATATCGTATTATATACTTTGAAAGAAACTTTCTAAAGAATTGTTGAAACAAAAATTTCACATTGTTGCCTATTAAATTGCTTTTGTCTGTGATATACATAAAGCTTATATTGCGTGTCTCTAAAAATTTGTATTTTATGACACTGTTCTGATATCAATACTTTTTTATATGTTATACATATTCTTAATGTTAAAGTTGAAAATACACACTCTGGGATTTAGTTAACAATTCTACAGCAATGTACTCGTAACTCGTAAAATACCATTCTTTAAGAAATAGGTTAGGTATTTGAACATAACACAGTTTTTACATTGGTAAAAAGACATGTCACGAAAGGAAAAAGTTTAAAAGAATATTGCCGTCCACACGATTATTATATTTCATAGATATTCATGATTCCCTTATTCTTTTCGATATTCAGAGGTTTTTGCGAAGCAGGATCACGTCTCTAATGTCCGTTCTAAGACGCGGAGGGATTTATTGGCAATGTTATTGCAAGGCTGTTACGAACAGTTTCATCCGATATTGGAGAGGGAACATTTGCTTAGCTCGTTAATAAGAAAAAAGTTATACATGCTATGGTTATACGTATTAAGGGCGGCTTATCTTACCATATTTTATTAGCTTATTTTTTCAGTTCCTTTGCGATGTTGGTAATGCACTCATTGCTTTTTCGGAGTTGGGAATACTTATGGGTATCGTTTTCCATCGAATGATTTGTCTGTTGCTTTTGTTTCAAAATTGATCTCCAAGCCTGCATAGATTTCTTAAATACACATACATCTAGTAAAGTAAGTGAAGCAAAGACATCAGGTGAGATTACTGTAACTTTTCCTGAATGATTTTATTGTCCAAAGGTTTCTAAAAACTACTCCGATAGTTGAAGTTAAATAACTTAAAAAAAAGAGTTTGTTATTCTTTCAGAGACTTTCCTTAATTTATTTGGCACTGAATAACTTAGAATTCTATTGTCCAACCCTTGGCTTGTATATTAGTTTCTGCGAGTACAAAGGTGGAAATATCGTAAAAGATTAAGATCTAGATAAAAGAATATGAATGAACTTCGTTAGAACTTTCTGTATTGTGTCTTGAATTTACATTGCAAGTTAACTTTGTTTTCATTTGCAATTTACGCCTGAAGTTTTTGGAGTTGTCAAGATCATTATTCCTGTAGTAACTGAGATCAAGAAAGAAATTAATTCTTCCTTAATCATGGTACTTGAAGGGTTATGAGTATGAATATAAAGGGATATATGGATAAGTTCTGTAGAGGTGATGATTAATAGGCACACATGTTTCGCCGAATCCATGTAAACCAAAGCTTGATCATAATGAAAGTAATGGATTCTTGCTTCGTATAAGGTCACTTTCCAAAAGCTATCTATGTCATGTTAATAAAAAACTTGTTATAGTGAAATTCCAGAAAGATGCCCACGAATGGCGGCGTTCTGCGCAAGGAAAATATATATTTATAATTATATTGATAGTAAGATAATAGAATTATGCAATATTAAAAATGAGCGGAAACAAATTTAAGAATTTCCGCTCACGCCACTGTACCTCCAAAATATGACTTCAGCGCAGTGGTCATCTTTCGTAGATCGTGTACCTATAGCAAATTAATTATAACATGTACTTCAAAGTTTGTGTTTTAATTTAAATAGCATCAAGAATTATATGTGTAAAACAAATACAGTCGTATTCCTGTGAGCACCAAACACAAATCAAATTAGTCCACCGTCCATTACTGCCTAAAGAGATCCTTATCCCCACTCCCACCAAATTAATGCAGATCTCCAACTTCGATAACTTCAAAAAATGCTGCTTTCGGTCGATGCGGTTCTTTCAGGGTTGTCAAACATTTCAGTACTTTTATTCCATATCATCATCATCATCATTACAACCTTGAAAGTCCACTGCTGAACGAAGGCCTCCCCTAATGATTTCCACGCGGACCGATCCCTTGCATTTGACATCCATCTGCTACCTGCCACCTTAACCAGATCATCAGACCATCTGGTTGGGGGTCGGCCTACGCTTCGTTTTCCATTACGCGGACGCCACTCGAGAACCTTTCCGCCCCATCGGCCATCGGTTCTACGCACTATGTGCCCTGCCCACTGCCACTTCAACTTGCTTATCCTGTGGGCTATGTCGGTCACTCTAGTTCTCCTACGGATATCCGTGTTCCGAATCTTATCGCGTAGGGAGACACCTAACATAGCCCTTTCCATAGCACGTTGAGCAACTAGAAGCCTATTTAAGAGGCCCTTAGCAAGCGACCACGTTTCACTTCCGTATGTAAGAACCGGCAACACACACTGGTCAAAGACTTTCGTCTTCAGACACTATATATATATATATATATATCATCATCATCTGAAACTGAAAAGTGTTTATTCAATTTAGGTCCTTACAGAACACTTGTGAATGTCAAATGAAGCTACCACTGGTTCGGGCGGTAGATTTCTAGATTTCTACTGAGAATTGTACAGCAAGGACCTCGGTAGTTACTCTTGAAAAAAAAAGTGTTATGTACAGAATTATATCATTTGTTATAAAAACAATTATATAAAGCAAATAATATTCACAATTTTTATCATATTAAGTATAAGTAAAAATATAATTATCTACAAAAGTATTAAGCAGTTAAGTGTAATATAAATCTAAATATATGATAACAAAAAAAACAAAAGTATTGCAGGCGTGGAGATCACCAAGTCTATGACTTTTTATCATTTATATAATCTTCGATACTATGGTTTTATTAATATCTAAGCGTTAGTCCCAGTTACTTTCGGAAATTGTGCTCCGAAGCCCAGGAACCACTCAGTTTTAGTTCTATCAACCGGATATCCATGTAGACTCGTTATATACAAGTAAAGTAATAAAACATACTTTATGATCTTGTTTCTTAAAAGCCGTATAGTGAGCTGGCTCAAACATACGTACGTATTCATTTCAAAATTTTATTTATAGAAAATTCTTCAAATCTGAAAGTGTTACGTTACCCAAATACGCATGATATTTAGTAGCGGTTTTCCTAGCTTTGGAAAACGTTGGCGTTGCCGTTGGCGGGAGAGACAAAAATTATTAAAATTGTATCCAAAAATTGTATTGAATTAGGCAGGTCGTTTGCATTGAATTAGTACCTTAACCTCAACTGCCATTTTGCCTTGAGTTGAAGAGAAAAATCCTGCCTTACATACTGTCTATTTTGGGGAAGGATCAAAAGTTATGTCGAACCTACCGACTTAATAGTGGGTCTGTCTTCCTTAAGTCCGACTGTGGGTTATACTATAACTATTAAATCTAAGCCTAAATTTAATAAATGGGTTTTGACGTTAACTTTGAGGTTACAAGCTAGTACATCAAACCATTAAGTACGTCTATGTCATGGTGCTTGACGCGCACCCAAATGTTTCCTATAGAGGTATCGGGAATTTCATAAAAACATAGAACCTCTTTGTAATAATAAACATCTTTTGTGAGCCATAATAATAATAATGGATTTTGACTTCGACTGATTAGTGGATATTTTCTTCCGTGTTGTTGCTTAAATGTTTTTATAATTTATACCCATAATTGTCAACCCTAAACTTACCAGCGCAGGTTTCCTTGCATTTTGAACCCTAATGCCTTGTGAGAACAGGGTGTCCGTGTTGTTGGCAATTTATTTACATTTTCTTGTCTAGGAAACTTCCGAGAAGCAGTGTTCCAATAGTGATTTATGTATTTCGAAATCTACTTTGAGGTATTTCGTTGTTTTCTATCGTTATATTGTACTAGTAAACTAGACTAATAAATTTAACGGGTTTGAGTTAAAGATTTGTTTTTTTTTTTATATTAATAATTGCTTATTTTTAGCACTATAGTCCACATTGCATGTCTTCGCAACCTATAAGTAAGGTGTCTCTAATTTCTTTTTGCTTGTACCAGTATTTACCTTGTTGGTTGTCCTAATAATTAAATAAAATAAAAATAAATACGATCTTTATTTCATATATTTAGTTCGTCTACGACCCCGTCTACTATCGTTCTACGACCGTTAATACTTCTTCTTCTAAAAAAAACCTTTTCGCTTTTACGATTAATCAAGCAATATTTGCAACAGTAAATAACTCATTCGACAAATCGTTCTTCGACCATATTTCGCATAATCATTGCGGACTCACTAAAAATCTATTTCAAAGTTGATTACAGCGTTGCAAACCCTGGCGTGGTTAAACAACCCAATTTCTACCCTGTACCCTTAGGAATTAAGCTCAAAAACCCTTTTGATCACAATCAAATCCTAATTTAATTGTAAACCTCCATAAGTATCGTTCTCATTAATCTCGTACCCCGTCGTATCCTCATCACTGGGCCTAAACAAATACGTAGTCATATAAAATAATCTGATACGAGAAAGGTCTGTAAAGGCCGGGGATAACGCGTACCTGACAAATGCCTAAATTGTCAGAAAAAACTTGGGATTCCTTCCAAGGTCAGGCGGTATTTCACCCCAGGCCAGCTTTTATCATTATATCAAGCCCAAGTCCGTACTTGTTGAATACTGCCACCTATGGGATGGATCAGACAAATACCAACTGGCTGCTTCAGATGCGATTGAGAGGCGTGCTGAGCGGCTCATTGACGACCTACTTTGACTGACGCTAAGCTGCAAAGTCTCGAGAATCGTCGTAGAGTTGCACGGCTGTCGGTTTTTTTACAGGCTACATTTCGGTGAGTGTGCGGTGGAATCAACTAGTTAATTCCACCAGCCCCTTTTCACTATCGGGATACAAGACGGAGGCGAGCGTTCCATCCTTACGTGATAGACATTCCACACATCCGCATAGTCCACTATGGTGCATCGTTCTTAATGCGTACCGCAAAGGAATGGAACTCTTTGCCTCCTTATGTGTTCCCCGATCATTACAACCTGGCCGTCTTTAAGACAAGGCTGTTTCTAGGCAGGCATAATCCATCCTCGGCCGCATCATCACTTACCATCAGGTGGGATGGCGGTCAAATGTCTGCCTATAGAAGATAAAAAAAACGCATTATATACCAAAAAAATTTGGTTTGTACGCATTATAAAAAAAAAAATGGTTTTGCCTCCGTGGCGTAGTTGTCACAGAATTCGGCTGAACCCGGAGTTCGTGTCTTGTTTTCGAATCCCGCGGGGCAACGTCACTTTGTACGATTTTACCCAGTTTGGTTAGCACATTGCTTCGGAGGGCAGGCTTAACTAGTCAGTCCCGACTATAAATAAATAAATATCCACTGATATTCACACATCATTAGGGGAGGCCTTCGTTCAGCAGTGGACATAATTGGGCTGTAATGATGATGATGATGATGATGACATTCACACATCTAGTCCCAAGTTAAGTGTGAATCCCGTATTATGTGTACTAAACAACGGATAAACATACATATATAATTTTTTTTTGGAAATACTATACATAGAAAACACCTTGACCATTACAAACAGACATGAACTGTTTGTAATGGTCAAGGTGTTGCAGTACAAACATTTGTGTACATTAACGCACACAAATGTTTGTACTGCCCGGAAATCGAACCCGGAACCCTTGGTGTAGCAGCCGACGTCTCAACTGCTACAAATGGGTCCTCAAATTTACTATTATCTTAGGATGGCAGTTGTTAACACCCATGAATCCGTATTGATCCCGAGTGGTGGGTAACGGCCTAATCTCCCCATGGCTATGCTGTGCGACGCGGTTTGTGCCCCGCAGAGAGCCTATAAAGGCTGACACGTTCAGACAAATAGCGGGATAAGGTCTTATAGGTGGGGTAAGGGGGAATTATAGACCTTCGGTAAATTCCCTCGGCGAAACCAAAACCACCTCAAAACGTTGTTGGTGTTATGGCCGACGACATCTCAACCAGTACACATGTACTGCAGGTCGAAGAGACTTGTGCTACTATATATCATTTTGTGTTCTTAATAAGCTAAAAATTATAATTAGAAGGACTTAACAACGAAACAATGGCTCATTAGCACTTTTGTTTTCAGATGTTCAATAAAGGTTTACAAGAAATATGTACAGCCATTGTTAGTTTATAATTAATAAGGCTTAATGGATTAACCTTAATAAATTATAAGGAATATTCACTGTATTTTGCTCTATAATAACGAGTCTTTTCTGAATGTTATTTTAGTAAGCCACCTATAGCTTAGTTTTGTAGCAATTATGCAATTTATTCCAATATTAAGGCTTTTAAAGTAACTAACTGTAATTGAACCATTCAGCAACAGTAGAAATTTATCAACTTTTAAGTATATGCTTTTAATGTTCTATTTAATTTTATTGTAATTAGATTTTCTATGCTTGCTTTATTTAAAAGAAAATAATTTCTTTACATCAGGGTAATGCGTTGTTAAATGTAAATAAATTAAAGAAATTATACCTTATGCAATAATAAGCATTATGGCACCACCCTTAACCTTTTACTTCCAATGAGCACGACTTAAATTATTTAAAATAAAAATGTGTACAACCATAGATTTAGAATAAGCGCGCTACGCTTATATCTATGTCTCAACCTATCGCAGTCCACTGCTGGACATAGGTCTCCCCCATTTTGCGCCAGATATTTCGGTCCTCCGCTTTTCTCATCCAGCCTCCACCAGCGACCTTTCGCAAGTAGTCGGTCCAAAGTATTCATATTTAATCTAAGTAATGTAAGATTAAATATTACTTTGAACATGTAACAATATTGCTTTTGTTAAGTATATTACGAAAGTCAAAGGACGCCTTTAAGTTCCACAACTTTACTTAACCGACCCTTTCCTATGAAATACTGAGAACTTGTGCAATCAAACCTCGTTATGTATTCATAAATGCCATACGTTACAAAACTTGATTACTCTTATGTTTATTGCCCAACTTGCTTTAACTTTCTTGAGTTAGATTGTTAACATTAAACATCACATCAATCCTAACGTAAGTGAGAAGTAAATAACAGCCATTTTTATTTATTTTTTATTTTACGAAGTAAACAAGTGGACAAGAAAGAAAAAATATTACCTGATGGTAGGTTGTATGCCTGACCATGATAGAGCGGCATTGAAGGAGACCAACAATTGATAAACATTTATTATTCTCCATCATTGCCGCACTGCGCCTGACACCCGAGACAACAGATGTTAGGTCTCTTATATCCGGTAATTTCACTAGCTACCTGAGGGTACTCCTCATCCTAAAATACAAAATTGCATAGCACTCTTAATTGACGGGATGATATCTGGCACTGCGGTGGTATCCTCCTAGACGACTCAGAGAGTTCTTTACTCCGAGATTGGCGGAATACAGAAAAATTTGTGTTTACATAGTTTTTATTGTTAATTATTGTTGAGGATTTATTTTGCATGCTGTGGTAGGCTTTTATTGTTTAGCATACTCTTTTTTTTGTATTATCATATGTTTACTTTAGTTGTCATAGTGTTGCTTAAATGTTGGCGAGCATTAATAATGACATTAATAAGTGAAATCAATTTTGAAAAAAAAAGGAACTCATATCCTAATTACTGTATTAAAATGCAAATAGAGTTTTCTATAGCGTGAAGTGATAAATAATGGCACAGACAAGGTTTGCATGCCTTATTAGTTTCGTAGAAATCAACTCATAAGTTTAACAACAAATTTATCAGTGCTCACTGCAATACATACATTATGGATCTCTTAGGACACGTGAAATGTCTATACTTGTTAATGGTCATAAAACAAACCAATTGTTTCCTAAAGAAGACATTTGTTGACATAAATTCAACTTAAAGGATTGTAGCAGCCAGAACTTTCATCCGAGGCTACTAGTTAAAAATATCAAATTCCAAGGCAAATTGGCGAGGGAAACAAAGTGGTTCAGTCAAAATAACAAGCAGCGAGCGCAAAAGGTTTTAGAAAATACATGCACAAGCTCGCTTTGACTAAATATTTTGTGAAACTGCACTCGGTATTTTTGAAATTCCAAGTTTTTTAAATATAATGACTAAGTGTTAATGCATGTATAAGGACAGATTCAATCTTTGTATATTTCAATTATTTTTGCATGACAGTATTAAACGTTTGTAAATAAACATAGTTTGCATTACTCTTCTTCTTATTATTGTACTGTTGCATTTTGTTTACTAAATAATATTAAAATTCAAACTTCATTATCACTTCGATACAAAAAAAGGCTCTACAATAGAATTAATATAAGAAGGTACGACCACTTCATGATATCTGTACTGTAAACTATCTATACATTTTAATAAATACGACACAATAATACTATCCTTATTAAAAATACAACGTGTTCCGGGGGATGTTATCTTGCCTCCGATATCGGAATGGGAGAAGCCTCTTGAATAATGAAATAAGGTATAGCAGTGTTCATCAATGCCTGTGTGTTTATTGTGTGTTACCTTGCCTTTATAGAGCGTAAACCACTAAATAATCTTCCCTACTCCAGTTTACTAGACATATATAAATATATATATATGTATATATGAATATATATATATATATATATTCAGTTTGATAAAAAGGTGAAGCTAAATCTGTTGTCAGTACAAAACCGTCTTTTAGCTTGTGACACCTATATTATTTTACGTCTTCCCGTAAGAATAAAACGCACGAAATTCATATGAAGCAGCAATCTTAATTAGCTAAGATCACAAAGCCTTGGAGGCAGTCTCCCGCCATTAAAATGTTATTCGGTTACTGACAGAATCTTACTGTTGTGTCACAGTTTTAAAGTCATACTAGTCAAGTCATTTAATTGTCATACAATATCTATGTCAGCTGATGGCTCTGTCACGCATAATGTCCCAACTCCTAGATTTCACATTTCATGCTCGTAGGACGGTTTCAGTCGGACGAACGATATATAGATCATCCAGTAGCAGCACACGCCACCTCAATCGCGCAGGTCACTCGCTGGGTCTCTCCCATGGGTCTCCCAGTGGGTTAGACGTGCTGAGGATGGCCCTGCATTCCATACAGCCAAATCACCAACGAGCCGAAACTCGTTGAGGAGACCGGGGAAGGAGTTATCAACTCGATACCCGTATCCTCTAAGGAGAAGAAAAACCAAACAAAATAGCTGATGGCTAGCTTGCTAACTTTTCCATTACAGTAGGTACAACCTTATGAAAGTAGGCCGTTTGAACACGCACGGTGAAATTAATTTCTCCTTGTAAGTATTGTAATGTTGATGGCTCTAATTGATTTGTTATGTATGTCGACGGCTGCGTCGTTGGGGGCAAACATATTGCGTGACTGTGGCTGTGTAACTAAATGAAGAATTTTATGGCCAGCTATTTACTCTATTGTTATCCACAGCTGCTGATTTAAATTTCTTCTACAAAGAATGGTGGTTCCAATGTTATTAAAATGATAATTATATAAATAAGAACTGAGAATAATATTGACACTTCATTTCGTGAAATCATTACATGTCGATACCGCTTGAATTATAAATCAGTACCACATGTATATTTTGCTTAGAAAACTCAGAGGAAATCAAAGAAACAGGTTTGCATATTATTCACATTCAGTTCATGAAATCGATCTGCACCGATTTTTTAGCACAATTTGTGTAGTCTTTACCTGTTATGTGCCCCAGGTGGCGTGTACATTCCCTGAAAATTGTTCTATAATGGCAATAATAAATACCGCTGCCTAAAGCATTTCTAGGCAATATTAGATACCTTAATTTGACTATTGAAGTAATTTTATAAGAGTTATAGGAAATAATATAAAAACAAAAAATAAACCTAACACTCGAAATAGATACATTCAATACAAAAGTACCGTACAAAAATATATTTCTCGAACTTAAAACCATTCTATTACAAGATATTCTAACTTTACCGTACCAGAGATTTGATTGGGTCGGTGAAATTTCTAATAAAAATGACAAGTTTATCCATTTAGTTAATTTATACGGTGTCGAGGAGGCGTTTAAAATTTTTCACTAGAATTAGTTATTAAATCACCCCTCAGCAACTTTGTGGAATTCCAATGAGCTATGAAAATTTTATTAGGAATTATTTTCGAAACTAACATAATTTTCCAAACTCAGTGTTGAAAAATATTACAAGTGGCCTGGTAAGCAACGTAACCAAGATAGTCTCTTACTTTAGTTTTGTTTTTGTTATGTATTGAACAAGACGAAGGCGAGCGTTCCATCCTTACGTGGTAGACATTCCACACATCCGCACAGCCCGCTATGGTATCTCGTTTTTAATGTACACCAAAAAGCAATGGATCTCTTTGCCTCCTTATGTGTTTCCCGATCATTACAACCTGGCCGTCTTCAAGGCAAGAGTGAATACGCTGTTTCTAGGCAGGCATGATCCAACCTCGGCCGCATCGTCACTTACCATCAGGTGAGATGGCGACCAAATGTCTGCCTATAGAAGACAAAAAATTAAAAAAATACTACCTACTCACCTGCTGGTAAGTGCATCACTTGCAGATGTAGTCTTGAAGGAAACAACAAAAACCGAAGGTATCGAGTTCGATGAAATATTAAAATTTGAAAATGTGCATTTATACACAAAAAGTATTTATCCTTACTATCGTCGTCTTTGTAGCCTAATATGCATAAAAATGGCCTCCTCTATGAGATCCATGAAATTGTTAAAATCGCAAATGTAACATTTTATTAAACCTCTGTGACAAGTTGGAAATCCAAAATTTCAGTAATACATTATGTTCACAGTCCGAGTCAACCGCAGACGTCCGTGTAGCGACCGCAGCTCTCCTGTTTACCCCCACATTAGGCTTGTTTGAACAACAATTGTGTATTTGAATTATGCATTTCACAAAGGTGTTTTATGAAAAATGCTTTAACTGTTTGTCGGTTAAGTCTAGCGCTAACACTTTTTCAGCGGCATTAAATTATCTGAAAATACTTTTCATTATTGCATTTACCTTTAGTGCTCAATCTATCCAAATGCATATGCACGCATACACAAATACATCCGTATTTCTGTATATTAGATGAATGTATGTACATTTGAAAATATAGGTACTTATGACTGTTTATTAGTAAGTCACAAATCTGCCCATTACACTTACCTTTCACACACACTCTCCCATACCCACACACACACATACAGACTGACATATATTACCTTAGTGTTCATTTTCATTTTTTATTTTAATTTTATAGATATATCTTTCTCCACTCTCCATCTAACTGCTCCCTTAAATAGATTTGTTTGTTTGCCGAGCCAGCTATTGTTAATACAATTATGTAATTGTATAGGGTTCCTGCGTTTCAGGCGAAAGCCAAGTGCGTGGCTGCTGCAAAAGAATCGGTCCTTAAAGTTCCAATTTTATTATACATTACAATTTTTGTAATTAATAATTACATTTGTTATTTTCTTTATAAAATTACTTCATATGTACAAGCCTGAAATGTAATATGGAACTTGCTTTGTTTTTTGGAAATAAATAAATATTATTAGATATTATTTCAAAATTAATTTTTACAATTGAAGTGTTAAGAAGTAGTAATACATTTTTTTCAAAGGCAGATCCTGCAGATCTAGGTAACTTAATTTGGCAGAAGCGATGGCCGAACCGATGGTCGCAGACGAGTTCTGGAGTGGAGACTGCGTCTTGACAAGAGTAGCGTAGGACGCCCTCCGGATCGATAGACCGAAGACTTGCCAAAGGTCGCTGGTGGTGACCAGATGAGAAAAGCGGAGGATCGGGATATGAGGGAGACCTATGTCCAGCAGTGGACTGCTATAGGTTGAAGAGACCAATAGGACACTGGTATTGACCCTGACTAGCTTTTTTAACCAAATAAGTAGTAGATTATAAGAAATATTTCTAAATTATGGTGGAGGATTGTTGGGTATCCAAGAATGTAGTTTATAATTATATTTGTAGTGTAGTTATAAGGTTTTATATAACGGCTGCTGTGCTAGTCGAATAAACGAGTTCCAACGTAGCGGTTGTTTACATTCTGACTTCCGTACCCAGTAGTTATAACAATACAGCAAAACGGCAACTTTATTGATGGCAATAAAAGTATGTTAAGCCTTTACGTTAGTAAAAAGGGTCGGTTTAACCTTTAAACTGTTAAAAGGTAAATACTTACATCAAATTTGAAACTTTTACTCGCGAACTAAACTCTTAAGCTATATAGAGGTTTTAAAGATGGATTTCATAAGTTATTCATGAGTTAATTCCAGCACTATTTGTACGGTGTCCTCGGTGAGCGATCCAGACTTGCACGGACAAGTGATTGCTTTGCATTATTGAAAAAACTAATCTCATTACAAGGTTCAATTCAATTTTATATATTCAATTCAAGTGTATTTCAAGTGTATTGCTTTTCTATACAAACATTGGTTTGAATCCAAATGATTGTATCAATATGAACCCTTTCGGGTAATGTAAATTCAGACCATAAAGCAAGTGCAATTTAATGTTAATAAATAAATATCCACTGATATTTACATAGCGCCATTTAGCCCCAAGTTTACCGTAGCGTAACGTAGCCTCTAGTATGGGTAATAAACAACGGATAAACATACTTATATACTATTTTTATAAATACATACATATTATACATAGAAAATACCCGCGGCCCAACAGCCCGCAGAGTTTTGCAGTACAAAATATGTTTTTAATGTATGCAACATGAACCATCATAAGGTTTATAAAATCCGAAAAACGAGCTAGTCCTAATTTGGTGCAAGCAAAGGATAAGCGCGCGAGTTAAACGCAATTCGTGTGATTTAAAGCCTAGATTTGCATGCAAACAACGCCCCTAAAGGCCATTTCAGAATGACCTAACCGCAATCCTGTGTGTCCGACCGCCGGCCACGACTTTCATCCCGCTGCAGGAAAATGCCTTTTCGCCATTTGCTGACATCCGAAGCCATGGACATGTGGAATATGGAGGGCGCAAATCTAGCATTGATGCAGTCTTCAAGCAACGTAACAGTTTTGCTATTGCTCAGTACTCCTGTAAGAGTACATATTTTATACGTAAATACAAAACGGGATAATGAAATAATTACTGCTACTTACTAGGTGGTAGACTCGATACTGAGTCATTGAAGTAGATACCACCGCAGTGCCAGATGTCGTCTCGTGAATCAGGAGTGTTATGAAGCACTTTTGTGTTTTTTTATCATCTATAGGCAGACACTTGACCGCCATCTCACCTGATGGTAAGTGATGATGCGGACTAGGATGGATTATGCCTGCCTAGAAACAGCCTATTCACTCTTGTGTTTCGAGATGAGGGCACTGTAGCTAGTAAAATTATCGGGTATATGAGACCTAACATCTGTTGTCTCTGGTGTCGGGCGCAGAGCGGCATTGACGGAAAATAATAACTGTCTATCAGTTATTGGTATCAATCAATGCCGCTCTGTCATGGTCAGGCGTATCACTTACCATCAGGTGAGCGTCTTGACCGTCCTTGTACACTTATTACATAAAAAACTAGCGACATCAAGGTTTTAGGAGAGCATTGTAATACCTGTTTCTCTCTACTATATATTGACCAATACTACACTAAGAAATGTACTATGGTCGTATTCGCGGTTTTCGAATAATTAAATTGTGCTTAATGTTGTACCTGTATTTTATGCGAAGACTAAACTGTTTTAAACGAAAAATGTTTTGGTTGGGAAGTGTACACTAAACGCTTCAGGTTCTATACCTTGATACATACGCAAGTATAAATCGGGTCTGGTGACGATTTGTATAGTACGTACGTATACATACGTATATACTACACAAATCTATATATATATATATATATAAAAAATATGGTATTATGTTTTTTATGACACAAGGTAAACGGGATGGTCGTCATGGTTGTCATGCCGACAACAAATGCTTATGTTAGGCAAATAAAAGGGTTGCATCCTAATTAAGAAGGAATTTTGGAAACATTGTGGATATTTGTGAGGTAAAGATGTGAACAGTGTCAAGTGATTATACTACCGATCTAACCCTATATCACTTTAGAGTAAACCTTATTATAGTGCATTTGTTTTAGTATTACAGTCCATAACAGCTATGTGCTATTGGATTGGCTTAAAAAATTGCGAAGCTTCAAGTTCTAGTCTTCAGTAGAGATGAAACGGATAGCAGTTTGGTCGGATACCGGATATTCGACCGACCGCGTGGCCGGATAGTCGGATATCTGACCGCCGGATATATGGCGAAACTTAGCCATTTTCAGTAGCAAAAAAGCAATTGAATGAGACAGAATCTTACGAAAGGAAATTGATTTATCACATATGCTAACGAGTAGCAGGGCTCGGAAACCGGTCAAAATTTCCAAACTCTTATCATGAAATTGCCGCTAAACCTTTTTTGGTTTCACTCATGAAACCGTTATTTTAAAATCGGATTTTCAAAGCAGTTCTTGGATTTATCTTTGAAAACAAAAACTGGTTTATAACGTGAATTTGTTAACAAGCGCATGAGCACGCGCAGATCTTACTAAAATTCATATTAAAATTTCTTTAGTTTTGGAATATTTGAAAATTTTTTGTGAAGAGTCTTCTAGTAGCAGTTCATCTTCAATACTGGCTAAAAAGAAGAGAGGAGACAGAGTCAGCTGCATCTCGCAAAACTCATGAGAGACATTTCGAGATTGATTTGAACAGGACGGTGAGTGCGCCTTCCTCATGGTAAGTGATACGCCTGACATGACAGGAGCAGTGTTGAAGGAAATTCATAAAGTAGTAGTAAATATTTTAAAACTGAAACTTAATTATGATCCGGCCGGATACTATTTTGGCGGCGGTTAGGCCAGATGCGGAAAGTTGCCGGATATCGTGGCGTAATATCAAGTAAATTTGTAGAGGCCTAGAAACTCAGCTTAATTAAGTATATTAAGAACACTAATATACTTAATTAAGCTGAGCATTTTTTGCCTATACTGAATATATATTATTTACCTATACTGAATAAATACGCTCTCATTACATCATTAACAATTTGCTTACAAAGCGTGTTCGTATAATATGAAATTTCAATATTGAACAACCAATCGAATATCTATACATGCAACGCTAATAAAATTTCATAACAAGCTCAGCCATTTTTGTTTGTATTTCATCCACTTATTTCATTAGATATATTGAAAAGGACTTGGCATCAACGTTAATGGCGAGTACATCACTCATCTTCGATTAGCCGATGATATAGTAGTCATGGCAGAATCCATGGAGGATTTAAGCACTATGCTCGAAACCCTAGACGGAGCTTCTCAACAGGTGGGTCTTAAAATGAACATGGACAAGACGAAAGTCATGTCTAATGCCCATGTAGTACCTATACCGATATCAGTTGGAAGTTCTGTCCTCGAAGTTGTAGACGAATATGTGTACCTGGGACAGGTAGTCCAAGTGGGTAGGTCCAACTTCGAGAAGGAGGTTTCTCGTCGAATCCAATTAGGATGGGCAGCGTTCGGGAAGTTAAGGCAGATCTTTTCGTCCAAAATACCTCAGTGTCTCAAGACGAAGGTCTTTGACCAGTGTGTGTTGCCAGTTATGACATACGGAAGCGAAACTTGGTCGCTCACTAAGGGCCTCTTAATAGACTCAAGGTTGCTCAGCGTGCTATGGAGAGGGCTATGTTAGGTGTCTGCCTACGCGATAAAATCCGAAACGAGGATATCCGTAGGAGAACTAGGGTGACCGACATAGCCCAGAGGATGAGCAAGTTGAAGTGGCAGTGGGCAGGGCACATAGTGCGTAGAACCGATGGCCGATGGGACGGAAAGCTTCTCGAGTGGCGTCCACAACGGAAGCAAAGCGTAAGCGAGATGGACGGATAATCTGGTTAAGGTGGCGGTAGCAGATGGATGTGAACTGCAAGGGATCGGTCCGCGTGGAAATCATTAGGGGAGACCTTCGTTCAGCAGTGGACATAATTAGGCTGTAATGATGATGATGATAAAATATATATTATGTTAAGCGATGTTTTGACTTGTTGTTTTCCAAAAGTTCGCACATAATTTGTTTGTTTCACTAGCTTTTGCCATCCGCTTTGCTTGTGTAGGAGTTAGGTGTTTTCATAAATGAATAACGATACAACTTTTGCACCACCGCCCGAGTAATAACCTGGTATACCTGGTATATGGTAGTATTGAAATAAAAAAGAGCGTCGGTGGCTCAATGGTGTCGTCTGTTGGCCTGTTACCGGGAGGGCTGAGGTTCAAATCCTGCCACGTGATTTCGAATTTTCGAAATTATATGTACGTTATCCGACGCTCTAACAGTTAAGGAAAACATCATGAGAAAACCTGCGCACGCCTACGAAGAGATTCAAAGGTTGTGCGTGAAGTCGTCCAACCCGCACTGGGCCCACGTGGACGACTATGGCCTAACCACCCTATACGGGTAGGCTCGTGCTCCTCGGTGGGACGTTTGATGAGCTGATGATGATAGAAAACTTTACATGCCCTCGACATGAGTGTGATAAATCAAATATTGTATTTTGATAGGTACTGCTATTGATAAAGGAAAGATGCGAAATGTTGTGATTAAAATACCATGAATATTCACAGTAACTAAAGTCATACGACAAACCTCCGTGAAAGTTCTGAAATTAGCGTTAATTTCTTTTGTCGAATGTTACCGAAGATAATGTGACAGATGAACCTTAAAAGTTCTTACCATAATGATTATTTTTTAAGAGCTATATGTTGTTTAAGTCTGCACAACTACGTTAATATGTTACTATATTGTCTTTAAAAATGCATATATGTGCATAAATACGCAAGTCCGCTTATAGTATCTACATAATTGCAAAGCAAATCTCGTAATCTACCGTATACATACTCGTATAGCACGGTGTTTTAGTTACAAAGCCTTCAGCCAAATCCCTACAATGTAATTAACGAGACATTAAACCCGTCGCTTAGTTGTTTTCGCATATTTACCCTTGTTAACCGGTACATACACGGCCTGTTAAACATACTGTTTGTAGGTGTACTTCGTCCGGAGATAGCTATATAATAAACTCACTGATCTGGTTCATTCAAGTTTTTTTTACTACATTATGTGTTCAACTAATGATAAGTATTACATCTGACCATGACAGATTCAATTCAATTCAATTCTTTATTGCTTTTCCACATGTTTATAGGTTGTATATATTAGTATCAATATGGACCCTGTCGGGCACAGCAAATCAGACAGAGGGGACTTTAATGCTTCAATAAGATATTTTTTATAATAAATATTATTGTGATGAAGTGTAAAAGAAATTAATAACAGGTGGGAAAGTAGAAATACCGGGTATAGATACCTAACATCTGTCGTCAAGGGTAGTGTTGACGGAATATATTGACTACCTACTGTTAATAACTTCCTTCAACACTGCATATGTCATGGTCAGGCGTATCACTTACCACGACGTTTGCGTACTGATCGTCCTATCCACTTAATGTCATAATAAAGTTATTATTTTCCGTTAATACTATCCTGTGCCCGTTACCGGAGTCCATAGATGTTAGGTTTCTTAAAATAACTATTCAATTTATTAATAATTTATTCTTTTATCACAATAATATAACAGTATGTTAGGTAACCAACACATACATACACAAAACATTTTATATTTAGGACTAACTAGAACTGTAGTTCCAAAACACAGAAGCCTGCGGGAATAACTACCTAGACGACTCATTACCGGGTCTATCATCTGCCATGACATTATGAAAGAGTTTAAAGTCCTTTTGGATCTTAATATTAAATTTCTACCTTATTAATAAATAAAGTTGAAATATTGTAAAGCGTCTGGAATCTAAAACACGTATTCTAGAACGAGACTCAAGCATTGATATTTACTTAAATAGAGTTAGAAAAGGATGCCGCTATTTATCGTATATAGCGTTGTTTCATTCTTACTAAAATTAAGTAAAGATCAAAGTTGAGTTCAATAAATAATAAATATCCACTGACATACGCCCCCAAGTTAAGCGTGAAGCTTGTATTATGGGTACTAAATAACGGATAAACAAACTTATATAATTTTTTTTGTAAATATATTTGTAAACCCTTGGTGTAGCAGCCGACGTCTCAACCGCTACACCAAATGGTTCGTTTAGTGTCGATCTAGAACACGATTAGACTAATACGTGTTTGTACACTAGCGATTAGTAGTGACAGTGACTTGAGGCTAAAAATATTCCATATACCTATTACACCCAAAACAATCCACCAATAGAAAAACATTCAACAATTTTGCTCCTAAATTCAAACATTTATCAAAGAGAGTCTTAATTTTATTTTACGGTTTCCCCGCGTTATTCTCAGCTAAGTCAATATGTGCTGAGACGTGGGTCTATAATCTTTATAAATAGTAGCCGTCAGTGGACGAATCCCGGCAGTTTATCCTACAGGACTTCGGTAAGCCTCTTCAGGCGGACTTTTTACGGATTTAAAACCATTTGGAGTTTTGAGTGTTTACTCCGCATCTTTGGAGAAATCTTCTTTTACATATAAATAAAATTAGAGTGTCTGTTTGTAATATTGAAATAACCATTTTTAACCACATGCCTATGAACGTATATACGGTGGATATATAAAATGACATTTATAAAGTTCTGTCTGTATGTCCGTATGTCTGTGTTGTTGTGGGTAATCTCTGAAACGCAATTTGTTCCAAGTAATCTTTGACTGGACAGATTCGGACGGGACTTGTTTGGCACATAGCTAATGTCATAAGGAAAAACTTAGGCCTATTTATTTTCGGAAAAACATTTTTTAAAAGGAAAACTAAAGTAATGTTTTCCGTCGGCGCTGTACCGTGATTTAAGGTTATGTTTTATTGCGGGAGAATATCTTACGCCGTGAGTAATATCGCGAGGAAAAACTAGTATAAAATATACGTTTGCGAAGGGATTTAACTACCTTGCACTGCTTCTATATAATTTTGACAGAATATTGACGACTATATTCTTTGATGATTTTGAGACATAGGAATTTTAGTTACTTCAAAAAGTTTTAGCTAAGTCAAGCAATATGGCAATGATGGATTATAAGGTGGGTGACCCTACGTGCTTGGGAAGACCGATTATGAGGATGATAGTGATCAGCACTTACCAATCTGCATTGTACCCGCTTGGCGTGTATCGACCCAAATTCAGCATAGCCACGCTGTGTAGGACGGCCAGTGTCATGTTTTTATATAATAATTATAAAAGTTACAAGCAAAGTCAGCAAAAGAAATAAATATACAAACTATTAACAATTTATTGACGGAGGATTTAATTATAACTGGAAAAACTAATAAACTTGTTTCTTGAATAAATTATATATGTCACAAATTCTTCATGGCAAGGTCTGACGAAGATGTTGTAGTAAAGAACTAGTTCAAAGTAACTTACTTTGAAGGGGAATATGTTTTTATTCACCTCACTATTGTGTCCGTTATATACAACATTAAAAGTGCGGCAGTTATGGGATTAATATTTAACTGGGTTTGACACTGCTCAGGTTATCAAAGCCCACTAATTAAAGATAATGTAATCAGATAAGACAGAACTGAGAAGCTGCGGGAAATGGTCAAAGGAGCGAGGCCCCTTTGTGAATGGAAACGGGATGAGTACTAGATTCCATCTCTGCCTATAAATTATTCAAATAGAAAATTCCATTTTAGTTTTGTCTGTCCAAGCCTTATATAATCACTGAAGTATATGAATTTCTATTTTATAAATAGGTTAATGAACAAAAGGTTAGCCTTATACTAAATGCCCATACACTCTCAACAAGTACTTGAAAAAAAGATAGTTAACGTAATATTAAATCCCACCAAAAACATTCTGTAAAAAATCTAGCCAAGTCTCGATGGAGCTGCTTGATTATCTCTAAAAAGTAATGAAATCAAGACAAAGACGTGCCAAGTCTAAGGTTCCTTACTGCGATTACTTTATTATTATGGTTAATGTTGTGGGACTTGGCCGTTGAAGAATACACAAGGATACAAAACCAGGCGGTCCATGACACCATTACACCAATCTGTCGTCAGTACGCTAGAAGCTACCTATTGACGATAAAATTTGCCACTTGAAAAACGGTGATTCAATAAACAGACATTTGTGGGCTTGATTAAGGTAATAACATATAAAGAATGTTCAACGGCTAAGTCACACAACATTGACCATAATAATAAAGTAATCGCAGTAAGGAACCTTAGACTTGGCACGTCTTTGTCTTGATTTCATTACTTTTTAGAGATAATCAAGCAGCTCCATCGAGACTTGGCTAGATTTTTTACAGAATGTTTTTGGTGGGATTTCACTTCTTTTTGTAGAAACTTGAAAGGAATATTGGACGGCCCATTGGGTGTAATGGTTGAGACGTCGGCTACTACTAAGGGTTCCGGGTTCGATCCTCGGGCAGTACAGATATTTGTGAGCATGAACATGTCTGTTTGTAATGGTCAAGGTGTTTTCTATGTATAATATTTACAAAAAAATATATATATGACCAATAGGTCAAGCGCGCTCGACTTGGCGGGGGCACTACCATTCCCCCGATTTTGGACATCAAATGAAGCGGCCCATCATGTTGAATATATATTGTTTAAAGGCGGTATGTCAATCTCTTATAGTTTGGCTGGGCTCTTTTGTTATTTAATCAGGATCACCAGGTCCTTCAGATCTTCGATTATCCAAGTTTTTATAGTTTTCCCTTTATGTAACCATTAAACCCTAACTCTGTACCAAATTTCAGCTCTCTGAGTTAATGGTAAGTACTTGTTCTATTTTGATGATTTGTTATCTATTCAGGGTCACCAGGTACTCCAGATCTTCGATTATCCAAGTTTTTAAAGTTTTCCCTTTGTGTAGCCATTAAACCCGAACTCTATACTGAATTTCAGCTCTCTGAGTTAATGGGAAGTACTAGTTCTATTTGATGATCATGAGTGAGTGAGTGTCTATCTGTCGAAAATGCGAAACTTTGCTTTCGCTTAACGTCGGAAATAAATGACCTACAGACTTGAAATTTTGGGTTTAAAGTAGGTTATTATATCTTACTAGATGACGAAAATTTCAGCGTTCTGGTATTATCCAAAGAATAAAGCGGCGAAATGGATCCTATAAAGGATGGTACGGCAGTGTTTGCTTCGCGCTCGACTTGGCGATATGCAACAAATAAATAATCGAAAAATTTGTTATAGTATGTTTTAACTAGAATTTAGGGTAATAAAATGAACGACACTTAAAAATGTTATTAACAATTTACTAAACATTTAATTATATTAAATGCTATAAAACAACTAATTGAAACATGGCATTATATAAGAAAGTACGAGTAGGAGAAAAATACATTTATTTTAAACGGAAAATAAGAAAACGCGTATTGCAAATATTATATTAATTATAAATATTTGTAGTTACGTCAGGTCTTCACGTCGACGATTCTGCAATGCTTAAAGACAAAAGTCTTAAAGCTTAAAGACAAAAGTCTGAGCAATGCGTCCTACCCGTACTAACATACGCAGCTGAGACATGGACACTGACTGCGGGATTGGTACACAAGTTCAAAGTCACTCAACGCGCAATGGAGCGAGCTATGCTCGGGGTCTCACTTAGGTATAGATCAGAAATGATTTAATCCGTAAGAGAACTAAAGTTACCGACATAGCCCGCCGGATCAGCAAGTTGAATTGGCAGTGGGCTGGTCACGTACGTCACAGAACCGATGGCCGTCGGAGCAGACGAGTTCTGGAATGGAGACCGCGTCTTGGCAAGCGTAGCGTAGGACGCCCTCCAGCCCGATGGACCGGCGACTTGCAAAGGTCGTTGGTGGAGGCTGGATGAGAAAAGCGGAAGACCGGGATATCTGGCGCAAAATAAGGGGAGACCTATGTCCAGCAGTGGACTGCGATAGGTTGAATAGAAATATTTGTAGCGATACATTTAATTTATTTTCAAGAATCATTAGCGTTAATTCAATGTCAATTATGATTTCAGTAAATAAGATCTGTCAGGGGCTAGAATTTCATATTTCAATTCACTAAAACTCCATTATTTCCTCATCCACCGAAAGACTTTATGAGAGGTAATAAATTACTGGTACTCCGAAATTATGCGGTTTTTTAGAATGGGGAAAAATGGTAGCCATATTTGAATATACGGTAAGGTATAACGTTTGAATTACTCCACCAATGGTATGCAAATTCAGCTTAGAATGGCGCCAAGAACACGTTTTTTTTTTCTTCTTTGAAACCATATTGCCCTTTTTATAATCATTTCCATGGGCTGCTTTCTTTGCACCTTAAATAATGATTAAATTTTGCCTGATTTGATCGACTTGTATAAAAGTTCACGTAATTACAGAATTGGAGCCGAAATGAACATTACTTGTTTACGTCTTCGATTTGTTTCTTTTATTTAACGAAAACGTCAAATACAACTTTATTTTACTAAAATAAACTATACATTTAAGAGTCAAATACTTCCTTTTAGCATTGGTGGCTCATTGGTGTGGACTGCTTTCCGTTATGGAGGGTGCACGTTCAAATTCCGCCAGTTACCAATGTCTTTTCAATTTCGAAATTATATGTACGTTTCTATTCAACCTATCGCAGTCCACTGCTGGTTATAGGTCTTCCGAATTTTGCGCAGCGTATCCAGCCACTACGTTTGTTCAGAATATATTATGGAATTCTTGGATAGACAATAGAAATTATATTTTAATTGCAGTCTTTGACCGTCTATGGATTTAACAGATGACCATCGGTAGGCTGGTATAATGTACGCCCGTCTTGGGGAATTCGGAAATGTATGTCGAGCGTACCGAAATGTATGGCGTTACATTAAATATGAGTGGGCTGAAATTCTCATGCACCTCAGTACGTCTTACTCGAGTTCGGATCAAGCAATATCATCTTTTGAGTAAAACATTTTATCTGATACATATATATAAATAAATTGTATTCGTATTATGTCCAGATGATCAAGCATTCTGAACTTGTACGATATCGGCAATCGAATGCCCAAGTAGCTACAGCATCGCGCACTGAATGTGTTCAATCATAGAAAGTGACTTTTAGTGATTTGAAATCGATGTTCAGAATTCTAAAGCAACTACTGAGATTTATTTCAGAAACATTAGAACTTATTCAGTTGAAATGTAACCACTGAAGGCAGTTTTCCACAGCAGCAATAGCGATCCACCGATCACATAAAATGATTGACACTTTTCAAAATCTCAAATAAGAAGCAGTTTACTAGGTGGTAGACTCGATACTGAGTCGTCTAGGTACTACCGCAGTGCCAGATATCGTCCCGTCTAATAAGAGTGCTATGCACTTTCTGTTTCGCGGTTAAGGCACTGTCGCTTGAGAAATTACCGGGTATAAGAGACCTAACGTCTGTTGTCTCGAGTGTCGGGCGCAGTGCGGCATTGATGGCTAACAACAACTGTTTATCAGTTGTTCGTCTTTTTCAATGCCGCTCTGTCATTTGTAATTTATTTGCGTAAAACTGTTTTTGTTTCTGACTGGCATTTTACTTTATAAGAGTAATTGGCGTTTATTGAATCAATGGCCTGGTGATGACTAATTTGCAATCATAAAATTTATTAGAGAGGTATTTTTTATAAATTTAGTTAAGAGGTAGTTGCTATCTGTAATAGGTTATATGGATAAAATCATCACAAAATCACATTTAACACTACTAGTACAGTCACATTTATTACAGCGATAGATACGCAAAACGTTAAAAAAGTAACTCGGTTCCACAAACAAGTAGAGATTCGGGAAGGCCTATTCCGCGTAAGATTTACTGTCTCAAGGGACTGTAACGTTTTGTACCGGTTTTCCCTAGTAACGCTCAAAAACCATGAAGGTCAACCCTTTGCTCTATACACTAGAGATATAACTATATATCAGATATTTAAGTGTAGACGTGCCATACTTAATTTAATAATAAATATCCATTGATATTCACACAGCGCCATTTAGTCTCCGAACTAGGCGTTAGCCTGTGATACCACAGATTTCCCAATACAAGAGATGGGGCGAGCCGCGTTTAAAGTGCGACAAATGTAAGCTCAACGAGCATACACTGGCTGCCAGTTTACGCTCTGTGGGACGAGTCGACGCACGAATATTAGAAGAAATTACCGTTTTTTATCCAAAATGCCATCCTGTGCAATTGTAACATGCCATCATCGCACTGAATCAGTAAATTTACCAAGTAATAGAATAACTTTTAACAGGTAAGAACCGAAAAGACATTGCAACACTGGGACTGCCTATAAACTTGGCGGCTCGTCCAGTCTAATTGTATATTCGGATGTCTATGTGTGATACGGATATTAACAATGGATAAACATACTTACAAACTTTTTTTGTAAATACATATTATACTTTGGAAACACCCAGAGAAATACACACAAACAACACAATGTTCATGCACACACATGTTTGCACTGCCTGGAGATCGAGCCCGGAACCCTTTGTGTATTAGCTGACGTATCAACCATTACACAACATATATAATGGTTTATCAATAAACATGGTTTATCTATGTGACGCTCTTACGGTGAAGGAAATCATCGTGAGGAAACTGGTGCACCTCTACGAAGAAATTCAAGGTTGTGCGTGTAGTCCGCCAATCCGCACTGGGCCCACGTGGACGACTAAGGCCTATACAGGCTCGTGCCCCACGGTGGGGACGTACAATGAGCTGCTGATGATGATGAAATAGAAAAAGATACGAAATATAGTCGTATATAATGTACTTCAACTACAATGCAATCCGCAGTGGTCTAGTTTAATGCATGAATATCCTTGGAGGCCGAAGTACAAAGCGATTGAGTTCGGTTCACACATTGCTAGATTCCAATCGTTGCTGAAGTGTCTGCATCGATGCCGGTCTTTGCCATACCTTAAATCTCTTATGGCGCTTTGTTTATTCGTAAATATTGTTTATGGGTTTATCTGCTTTAATTATCTTGGCTATAGACACTATCTCATTCAATTATTATTCGTTTCTCTTGATAATATAATCAAAAAAAAAAGGTGTTTTTAAGTAGACTGCCAGAATAAGTATTTCCAGCGTTACATTATTTTTCTGCTTTATTTCTTTGCCTGCGAACTTTTGTTAAGTTCGTATCCAATTGTATTATTGATTAAGCTTCATGCAAAAACATATTACTACTGCACGGGAATCAAATCCGGAACGCTTGGTATGTATGTATGTTGACATAAATACTTGTTATTGTTCTTTATTTACCAAATTTCTGATTATGAACATACAATGTACATTAATGCTTTCAATGAAATAAATATTAGTTTTATAAACTTACAAATGAATGATTATTAAATTATTATAGCTACAAAAGTAAAAAAAAAATAGCCTAGCTGCTGTCCCTAGACTGTGGCATATCACTCATAAGGCTAGCAACATTCCTGCGTATATGGCCAAACTTAAACGTTGCCCAAAAAGGCACCTACTCGCCTGTCACCTGTAATTCGACAATACATTAAAAAAATTGAAGTATTTGTGTTTATCGCCTCTCTATGTTAGTAGTTTAATTAACTATTTTCGTCACTTTCATGTATACTTTTTAATCATCATCATTCATCATCACCAGCTCATTAAACGCCCCACTGAGGGGCACGAGCCTACCCGCTATAGGGTGATTAGGCCTTAGTCATCCACGCGGGCCCAGTGCGGTGTTGAACGAATTCACACACAACCTTCGAATCTCTTCGCAGGCGTGCATGAATGGTTTCCTCACGATGTTTTCCTTTCACCCGTAAGAGCGTCGGATAACTTACATAAATTTTCGAAAATTTCGAAAACACATTGGTACGTGTCGGATTTGAACCTCAGCCTGGTAGGAATGGCGACACGTCCACACCATTGAGCCACCGACGCTCACTAAAACTTTATACTACTTCTTCAATATATACTACTTTAAATAAAATCAATAAATATATCAATATTCATATTCGCTGGCTGTCTAGAATGAATGATAGTTACGTGGACACCCCGAGATTGTCAGTTACGAGGGAACGTTGACGGGAGTAGGGACTAGGGACGGCCATCAGTCATGCGAACCTTACAACTTTTTACAAGCACAATCTAATGGTACAACCTTGACAGTTTCGTACACCTGATGGTTGTGATAAAAAATTACTTGGACGATCACTATTGTGGTACCTTCCTTAATTACTCTAAAAGTTAGGTTTAATGTTCGAAAGGGTAGAGGCGATCACTTTATCGCGGAAGCTTTCGAGTGCTACAATAATCATTGTACCGCGAAAATTGCGTTTTTATTAATGTATTTCTTTTGTTTGCAATTATATAAATCATCAATTTGTAGTTTATTCATATTATGTTAGTGTAACGCTCGATTTTCTAGCGGGGAAAACTAATAACATATTGTTTAAGGTCGGTCAGTTAACAGCTGACCGATAATAAACTTTCTCGTTTTAAAATCATATGCAACATCACTTAAACTTTCTATTAATTTCCATCATCTACTAATACACATATTATGTTAATGTTTTTTACTACTGAATATATTTAATTGTGATGTGCCAAATAATATAATTCTTGCTTTCTACTTCAACTACTCTTAATTCCCTTACCAATTAGCAGCTATGGCTTTTGACAAGGGTAAAATCAAATGTGCCTTTCATCATAATCTATCATCGGTATTGAAATAAAAAAAAGATGATGATAATTTTCATTTATAATACAGTAAAATTACGTTAGGTGACGGGCGCAGTGCGGCATTGATGGAGAATAATAATTGTTTATCAGTTATTGGTCTCCTTCAATTCTGCATTATCATGTTCAGGCATCACTTAACTCAGGTCCTGACTGTCCTGTACACTTTGGAACATTACAAATTCAGTGCAGTATTTTCCGCAAAAATCTTAAATATGCAGTGTGCTCGTAAAGGATAGAATTAGAGACGATTTCTTCCCAAGAATTTAGCTTTTAGGAAATATCGCATAGCTTATATAAATGTCTGCCTATTTACCAAAAGCTATTTACATTCAAACTTCCGCTCAGTGATTCAAACAGACGCATTATTATACGTAGTTTCAGACAACGTTGGCGTTATCGCGTTAGAACTGCGTACATATATTAATAGGACCTACATCAACCACATTTTATTTATTTATTTAATTTTTTAATCGCCGAATTCCAGACACAATAGAAAATCTATTGTTTATCTGGTACGCAGACATATTTCTTTAGATGTAGTTAGATTCAAAAAGAAATTAATAAAACACATGCATCTATATGTAGCATATACAGCATGGTCCAAAAAATAATATCGCTTTGACAAACACCTATAAACTAATAAGGGCTTATTCGTCAATTCGCTCGATCATGAAATTTGACATATTAATCAGCTACAAAAATGTAACAACCATTTTAATTTGCTAGGTACTTACTTACCTATTATAAATATCTTGACATTAAAAATAAATGAAAATAGAACAATTTAATTCCATAAAGATCGTCTGCATAATCAGGTTGTAATAAGTGTAATAATATATATATTTTATTAGTTTATACGCCGCTAAATATTTTGATTAAGATCCCAAACGATTCGCAGCTCGCTTCCGTAGTAGTTGATTAAGAAATGCCTATGTGCAGCAATGCGCGCTAGTGATGTGACTATTTGAACATTTGTTTTTATCGATTCATGATCCATGTTAATAGTATATGTCATTTGTTTTAACTGAATAGTTTATAAAGCTAAACATGTGCGCAATTTGGGATTATCTGTTAGGTGCAAGTGTTCGATCACAATTCATAAATAACTTAACCTTATAATTGTTATTTTAAGTTTTACTATACAGATCTATACGGACGTTTTAATTCCATATGCTATAACTTGTATGTTCATCTTTTGTTGATCCTGGAAATTAACTTAATGTTAAGTTTGTCGATTTCTTCAAAACGTTCAACGTACTTAACAACTTTCAAGACTTACTTATCCTTAGCCAATATCAAAACATATAGATAGTAAACAGCACATCACTATTTCCGATCTTTCCTTTACAATACTGCATGATTGAATGCAGTTGCAATGAAAAATTGAACACTGCAACGTAGCACAATTTATTGTGCCGCCAATGAATGACAAAGAACCATTGTTCAGTCCAGGATTAAGGATCGCTTCTGCTCGAAAGTAGGGTTTCCAATCTTGTGAATATATGAAAATTGGGACTTTTTTTGAGCCTTTTGTCGTTAGTTCCACGTGCCAGAGAACTAACGCAATTCGTCGGGCAGAAGACGTCCTACGCTACGCTTGCTGAGAAGTGGTCTTCGCTTCAAAACTCGTCTGTTCCAACGGCTATCGGTTCTGCGACATACGTGACCAACCCACTGCCACTTTAACTAGTTGATCCAGCGAATTATATTGGTAACTTCAGTTCTCTCACTATGTTCAGGTTTTATTTGACCGACTAAGTTGTTACTTAAAGATTTACAATTTTAATACCTTGCTGTGAAACAGCAATACCTGATGACATGAGTACAATATGGTTCTGTTTTTGACTTTTAAGAGTTAATTTATGGAAGTTCTATTCTAGTGGCCGCGTAGTGTTATTTGACAAATATGGAAACAAAATGAACAAATTTATTCGATTAAAGCAGCTCCTCAATTATTTTGTTAGTAGGCTTCAATGTTGATACATTTTTTGTTCCATCAATTTCTCCATAAATGGTAATTTGGCTGCACTGGAGTACACTTACGGGGTTGGATGGGAGGTCAGTAATCCCCGCCTTTATCGCTCCCATTCAACAGAGAAGGTTGCCTCTAGGCAATCACTAGTAATAAGATTGCGGTTGTATCCAAGGATTTCCGGGACCCACTATTATTGTAAGACGATAGGTTAAGTTATATACTCGTGAGCTCCCTAAAGGTAACGAAACACTAACCAAAGACAAGCATTTCACAGCCTGAGAATCTGATTTTAATTTATTGCAAGTTTTATTTTTTATTTTTTATTGATTAACTTTTCTTGAAGACTGGGATTTTTGTAGGTGGTAACCCTGCTTAAGGTGCACTTCTCACGCCCGTTGCTTCTTTTCTATTGCCACTTTCAAATAAAAGACGTGAAAATCAAATATTGAAGCATTCATGATGTTCGAAAGGTGTAAATAAGACGTATTACTCTTACAAATGCTAACTTTGCAAAATGACGACTGTTCGTGTAGGTTAGTTAGTAGTAGGTTTTTAATTAGCTCTCCCAATTTGAGAATGATTTTAAATGAATAATAGCGTAATCAGTAGTCATATCAAGTAACCATAATCTATTTCAACGTAACTGGCGTCCATGAACGGGACTCGAGCCTAGGTTTAGGGTATTAAGGGAGGGCTAGGTAACATAGTATATGTTAGGGAGAAAACTAGATGTAAAATACGATAGACGCACATTTGAAACCCTTATATGAATATGTAAAAATCTTTTTACATTAAGATGGGATTCTATTCAGCAATGTAAATGGGCACTCCAATATTTCATATTTAAATGTTGCTTATCTGTTTATGACTCAGACATTGTATAAATGATATCTCACGTCTTAGAAGCACTTAGTGTATATTTCTAAGTAATGTTTGCGGTCACATCGCTCAAGTTTGATAAATGGAACTAGCTATCAGTTACAGGTTTAATTGAATAACTTGCGAAATAACAGACTCCATCGTCGTTTGGATATTTGTTTACAAATATGAGTAGCATAGGCACTTTTGGTTTCAGGGTATTTTTCACCTAACTTGTGCGATTGTTAACGGAGCGCACTAATAATACTTCATCGAGCATTCTTTGAAAATTTAGGACTCAAAACTACTTCTGTCGAGTAGTGCGACCCACAGACAAATATATTGAGTGGACATAGCTGTGTCCCGCGGTATAAGACATTCTCTCGCAGTTAAACGTAGTTTAAGTGTTTATCCCGAGTAACAGCTAATTTCATACCAAATTTTATTAAAATCGCTTCGTTAAGTAACTAAATATAGCCTAATATTTTTCCTTATTAAATCGGTCCTGCCATTGCAGAGATTACTCGGAACAAACAGACAGACAAAGTTTAAAAAATGTTATATTAGTGTATATGTATTCATATGCATGGTGAAAGAAACGTTTATTTCAATATAACAAACATACACTCTAATTTTATTTATATGTATAGATAAGTATCTATATAAATAGAATTAAATTAGACTGTAAAGGCAAAAAGCATAGTCTCTGTCGGCAACTTTGCTCCCGCAGAATTAGGAGACAAACAACAAAAACACCATTTGAGAAAGCAAATAAAGGTGTTATCGAGAAAGGAACCAAGAAATGGAGATCACTATGATATTCCATATTGCCATTATTATTTTTTAAGTCTTAAAATAAAAGACGGACCAGACGAGCCGGGCTCGCTCCCACAAGATCTAATTAGTTCACTGTTTTTTGATGAAATTCAGTTTTAATATCTCCATACTCAAGTTATTTCCCATGCGTGGGAATCTACAATACAGGATTTCAGCTTAAGAACAAAATCGTGTTCATATTTGAGAAAAAAAAATTGTTCTTAGTTATACGGAGTTGTAGAGGAAGATTTTTCTAAGGCTTTTATTTGATATAAAATATGTGCACATATTGATTGTGAAACCAAATCAGTTATCTAAGCGAGGCTAGACTGGCATAATAAGTGACAGTTCAGGCTTAACCGGTCGCTTACAGTCCGTGTTGACAGTTCTCCAGAGCATCATTCTATGTTTGGCAGGACGCAATAGTTGAATGATTTGTTTTGTTTATAAAAGTTGGATGTGGTTTATATAATAATAATGATAAGAAGTGAAATATAAGGTATTTAGTACAAGAAAATCAAATATATTTTTATTTTTCATTGATTTTGCATAAAACCATCCCGCCAGTATAATTCGTCTGATTTTTATTTGTGCGTTCGATTCGTTAGTGTCTTTCTTTACGATGAAATTTGCCAACCACAAATTTATTTATCTTCTGCAAAGAAGGGCCCTTTAAACTGCGGAGTTTTGTAAATACACAGTCGTATACACGGCCTGATTTGAATTAAAGGACCAGTTTTTATGTTTAAGCTGATTAAGCAAAAAGTACGCTTCAAAGATTATCATATCTCTGTATTTGGTTTCAAGGGTGTTTAACAATTTAAAGCTTCAGTAAAATCGTCTAAAGCTCATCTTTTTATCGCTAATGTTCATAAAAAAAAATTATAACTGTTTTTGTAGCTATGTTGTTTGTAATAAGTTAGCAACAACGCAAACACCCATGATCGGAAGTGGATACCGCTGGCTATAATTGACACCAAAATGGTTTCACTAGCAGTTATCTTGTGACATCAGGGGGGTTACCGCCATCTTTTAAAACAGTGTTACAATAATAGTACTTCGTCTTTTCTGGTACAGAAATGCTGACGCATCATTATAACAATACTGTTTTAAGAGATTGTGGTTCCCCCCAGAACTCTTGGCAGAGTGGTCGTGGTCATTAGGAAAGAAAGTTTGAGTGACACGCTTGACAATGTTCTGGCACTCTTCTCTCATCCCCGCCTGTATAGAGGACCCCTGACTGTTGCCTTGACCTGGTTGGTCCATAGCTTTTGCTAAATTTATTATTAATATTTTTTATTAAACAGAAATACTATCCTGCCCTAGGATTAGGATTAATTCACGTTTTTATTGTTAAATTTTTTTCACGTATTGGTGATTAAATTGGATTCTTGTAATTTTTGGGGATCAATCTAGACTAATCAGCGGCTCTTACGACTAAGTCCAAGACATATTTTGTTTTTCAGAAATCATTCGTCCACAATAGCTATCCCTAATTAATTGATTTCATTAGTCTAATGGAAACTAAAGCACTCAATTAGTCTGAAAAATGTATCTTCGTTTAAGGCAACGTTTTTCGCTTAGTGATAATGAGTCCTTTTATTTACGGATTGTTCGACTTTACGATAGGGAAACGGAAATAAGTATTCCAGTAATGACCTCGATAATAGCCGATATACATTAAAGTATTGACATCTTTTTAAGTGATGTTACGTCAAGTAGGAGACAGATTCAATTTCAGATTAACAGTTTTAAGAAGATTGACTGTCGGGTTATCTTTGAAAATAAATGTCCGAAACACGAAACCTCTAATAAAATTGATAGTTTTTATATTTTAGTAGTCAATTCCCACTTACTGGGAGAAGCTATTGCCAAGATTCGGAATTTATGACTGTAGTGATTGCAGTATTGGCTGTACTAACATTTGACCTGATTAATTTTACATTTAACGAATTAATTTTAAATTTACAGCTTTAATGCCCCAAAGCCTTAAAAGAGAGGTTGAAATCTCATATAGGACTTTTCGCAGTTTTCAAGGTAGGAAGCTAAAAATCTATGCAAAACTAATAATATCATCTACAGAAGCGTGAAGTAATATTATGTTTTCGTAACAACAAATTGAGAACCTAAATCCCTGCTCTGAATTTAACGTGAGCGAAGCTGCTGACAATGGCTAATTTATTAGAAAAATGTTTTATGCTTTAAACTTTCTGTCGAGTTACATGCTTAACAGAAATAACAATTCAATTTAGTGAGCGAGAGATTATTTAGAGTATATAATTGTTATCATATTTTTATAAGCTGCCGTTACACCTTATATTTGTTTTGAACCAGTATTAATGCTTGGAGTGGCTTTCGAGAGACTTATTTCTTTTATTAGGCTAAAATATTTTATCTCAGGAATATCAAAGACTCAAATTTTATAAATAGCCCTCGATGTAAGATTTATGATATTATTTGGATATACGAGTATGTAGATATTATTTAGAGTAAGGCGACAGTCCACACCATTGAGCGTCGGTGGCTCAATGGTGTGGAATGTCGCCTTCCTATCGGGAGGGCTGAGGTTCAAATCCCGCCACGTACCAATGTGTTTTCGAATTTTCGAAAATATATATACGTTATCCGACGCTCTTACGGTGAAGGAAAACATCGTTAGGAAACCTTCATGCACGCCTGTGAATAGATTCGAAGGTTGTGTGTGAAGTCGTCCAATCCGCACTGGGCCCGCATGGACGAGGCCGCTTAGGCCTAATCACCTTATACGGGTAGGCTCGTGCCCCTCGGTGGGGACTTCTAATGAGCTGATGATGATTTAGAGTAAATTATGTTTTGTTGAATATTTTATTCAATTAATTTAACAAACCTCTTTTTCTTGGCTCTTTACTAACGTGAAACTAGAGTGATAATGGCTATAGAGTGATCATGAAAATGGCCACCAAAAACCGGCTTGAAGTAACAATTTGCGTCAGTAATAGTACATTTGGTTACCGGAGGATTCCCAGTCATCTAACATTCTACCAACTTACCAGGCGCGTGATCTGATCCTGTTCCTTATAATGCGTGTTTGACGACAACAAGAAAAGGAGCTAGTCTCGAACAACAATGCACTCCAAGCACATTGTCCGTAATCCCGGACCACCTCGAAGTTGAATCCGAGATCGAACGAGAATCCGCTCAGCCAGTGTTGCCATCTTAGCCCTTTTGTGGCTAGATCTAGCACTTTTTGCTATAGGTGAACTCCTTTTTAACAATTTCACTGTCTTGATATTATTACCGAATTTGAAGTGTTCGACATGGTAAGCACTTTATCGTTATTCCGTAATAAAAAAGTTTCATGTCATGATTTTTCAGCATTTTTAGTGCAGAAAATCTTTGAAGCTCCATCTATTCCTATCTAGCTCTTTTTGACTTCTCAAAAGCCCTCGACCAACCCAGCAACTCGAACCACCCATGGAGCGTCACATGGATGAGGTCGCGAAACTTTTCAGAAACCTCCATTCTTTAAAAGCCCCTGTTCTCGACGGTACTCGAACAAGAGTTCAATCACTTTCTCACTGCCTACTTATCCTACTACAATTTGAATAAAAAATTATAGGAAAAATATTCATATAGAAACGTTTTATCGTTAAAGCCTTTAGTAGTTCAATAGCGTGCACTCATCACAAAATACTTTTGACATCCATTAAGGACAAGCTGTCTTAGTTTGTGCACTCGACAATAGCCAACTAAGCTGAGGCTGCTCGCAGCAATTTTCCTTGAAAGAAATTTCCACTTCAACAGGTTTTCCGCTTCGAACGTACAGAGCTTATCGCCCTGTGATTGCTAAGATTTAGAGTTTACCTTTTAAGTTTTTACTTAACTTCTTTACTACATAACTACTACACGTAGTGCGTGCTTCTCCTATTTGGTGAATTTTACGATAATCAGTACTGCATCTTTTCTGGTACGCCAAATCTTTACGGGTATAAAAAGAAAATCCTTGTTTTTAAGCAAATTTCATCGCATAAATATTGTTATGGCAATAAATATATCAGGTAAGTCAGGAAATGACAATATGATGATGTTCATTTACATGTAATTTGACTATTAGTGCTGAATCATTTATGCATTTACATTTACTTACTTACTAACTAATCTACTTACTTACTAATCGTCTAACTGTAAAGCTGCATCGCATGGTTATCAACTTTTTTATTTAGAAGCCGGTCTAGGCGTTGATTTATTATAGCCACTATGTGTATTGATAAGCGGATGATGAAGATTGGATCAATATAACTGGATGATGGTGCTTCCAGTGTAATAAACATCAGCCAACGAAGGGAAATAAAGTGTCCCCTAGTAAGTGTCAATCGCAGACATTTTCATTTGATTCAATGAGCCCCTTGGCTTGAAGCCAAACGAGAAAAACAAACTGTTTGTATGATTCTGGCTTCCGTTTCATCTATCAGCGACTTCTTCTATTGTTTTATCTTATTTAACTGAAAATTTCAGTTTAGCCCCTTACGAATCACTTCATTGTCTAAAAATTATTCCGTGCTAAAAGGACACGTTAAGTCATCAATCGACATTTGACAACGGCACAATTTCTCCATATCATGATCATACTGTGTGTGAGGGCCCGTGCCTTATTTTGGGTCGTTATAGATTGATGTTAAAAGCTTCCAACTTTCACGTATTCATACTGAAGCTAACCTAATAAACCGTCGATTTAAGCCATGTAAATACTGTCGTATTCTTAATTTTTCTTATCGTCCCAATTCCGCAAATAATATGTTCTGATACTATTTAGAATGAAGTACAAATTATATCAAATAATAAATACCGCCGTAGCTTTGGAAACAAATTGAACACCAATTCAATTATAGCGATATTAACTTTGTTGAATTAATTACCGCACAATCAAACAATTACGTTGCTATAATACTCAATTACGCAAAATGTATCACTTCGAAATTCGTTAGCATTAAACGATCCATCATAATTAAAATTTGAAGCTAAACGATATCACTTACGAGAAATATTAAATGGCGTTCCTATATCGTTTCTGTGACCCAATTTGCTGGTTCGAGGGTCCATTTGTTTTGATGGTTTTGTTTTTATGTCTCCCATTATAGTATTTTTTTAGTTTTAAAGTTATAAAAATGCAGCAACACAAAATATAAGGGTACTCAAATAGTTTAGTGAAAATTGAAAATTTTTCAATGCGGTCAAGTGATCTAAGCTTTCGTGAGTTCAAATTCCAAGTGAAAAACACGCAGTGAAAAATCATGTTTTGCGAATTATTCCTGTTTGGGAAGGATATTAAAGGCACATAATTATCTGAGCTGCTATGGATCGGCCCACCTGGAAATCACTGGGGGAGGCCTTCGTTCAGCAGTGGACTTATTAGGCTGTAATGATAATGATGAATTATCTGAAAGTAAATATTAATAAATCCAAAGGCGCTTAAAGTTGTCGGTCCCGGCTGCAATACTTAATAGGATGGCAGTACTTATAGTTAACACTAATCTTTTTACATTTGGCCTACGTGGGGGGTGCAGCCAATTCTTCTTACGACTATACCATGTAAAAAGGCCTGTGCCCTGCATAGCGAAAGATGTATCTCAGATCGATGGATCAATGACTTACAAAAGGTTCCTTGCGAAAGTTGGATGAGGAAAACGGAGGATATGCCCATGCATCTGGTGCAGACTTATCTCCTGGTATCTTTTTATCTGAAGAGAAAAAGGGAGTGGCTGTAAATCAGCTGAGATTCCTGGTCGCAGATGAGCATAAGCTGGGCTGCTTCCTGTTGTTGTTCTTGTTACTGCATTATTTGTACTAAATGTGTTATGTGTATTTTTGTGGACAGCAATAATCCCAATTTATAATTCAATATACTACTGTTATTAATTATTGAGCCCATTTTGCAAATGTACTGCATAAATTATAATAGAATTCTTACTTGCATGTTTAATAGCACAACAATAGGCTTCCAAACTGAGAATTAAAATAATTGGTAGAAACAACAACGTTAGTAGGAGCATGAAGCTTTGTAAAACACAAATAATGTTATAAAACTATTTATCCTTGTTTGAAATAACGAATATATCCATTTTCATCGTGGTAAGCGCAAACCCCGTACTTCATGACGTAAAAGAATCCTGAAAGATAATAATAGTCCGATTAGTCATATGGAAATATTTTGGAAACAATAGTAAGCAGATGAAAGAAAGAAAAAATCTTTATTCAAATCTGTTACAGATTGTTTTGAAATCCACAAATTGTTCAGATATTTGCCGGCATCCGACAACAAAGCCCTAGATTATGTTAGGAAAAAAGTCTAAAAAAGAGCATGGCTGGTTTTCCTAAAACCGCAGTGAACAAAAGGAAAACAATCCTGAAATTACGTATCATAGACAAATGAACAATTTAATCACATATTTTTTATTTTCAAATACCAAAATAAGTATACATTTTTTTTGTCAAAATTACATCATAGACAGCTGCTGTCACTTTGGGATACATCTTATGTATTTATGACAGCCCGTCCGTATTTTTTATACGTCTATGTAACATGTTTGAATTTGTAACACTAAAACCGACCAATACCGGCAAGGAAAGAAGATGCACCGTATTTAGCAGATTGGTAATAGTCTTTTCTGAGCTCCTATAACTACACCACTACTCCTCCTCCTCATACTCCTATAACACCTATAACTCGTCCTTAAAATGGGATTGCGTAGGTACACTTACTGTATCGACGACGGCAATTGTGGTAAAACATATCACAAATGGTGGGCATCGAGCGGAATCCTTCTATTCTTTGTATAGGTCGGTGCATCGCACATACTGGATGGCGTACAGTACTGCAAAAAAGGGTTCAGGTCATTATGCCATTATTCCACTAAATTACTTGACATTACGACACTGCAATCCAAATGTAAATTTGGTTTTCCGGTACATCTTTAATGTTTTTTTTTTACACAAGACAAGCTATTAAATTCAGACAAAGTAAAAACATCCTCTTATTTGTGAAGTCGGTGAAAATGTTGAATTATTTGAACTGCAAATATATCCTGCGCTTGCTTTTATCTTCTATAGACAAGCATTTGACTGCTTTCTCACCTGGTGTTAAGTAATGATGCGGTCAGGCTGATCATGCCTGTCTAGGAACAGCCTATTCACTCTTACCTTGAAGACTGTCAGGTTGTAATGATCGGAAAGGACACAAGGAGGTAACGACCGATTTTACGCTGAAACCTTTAATTTCAGATATGAAGCAAAACTGCAATGTAGAAAATCATACGTCGACGTAGGACGTCTTACGAAGGCAGGGGTATTATTCCAGCCATTCGTGCCAAAGCATGGCTTTCACTTAAGTGCTGTATGGTTTTTGATTCAAATATATATCCGAAGTATACTTACAGACTTAGCAAGCATTTTGTAAAGTCATCCGCGCACCTATACTCATGGTCAGGTCGATACCATCCCAGAAATCGGTCGTTAAAGTATTGGAAAGATACTGTTGTATATTCACCCACTTCGAGGAAGAGTGCGTCATCTATTGCTGATTGAGGAATGTCAGTTATGACAATAGCTGTAGTTCCTGCAATCAAAATCAAAATTAGTTTCCACGTATTATTTTATTTAAAAAGAATATCTGTGATTCGCGTTTAAAACCGTACAAGAATTCCAGACAAAAGTATTGTAGGCCAAATAAAGCATCGTCAGTTTTTTCGATGAAGTTTTGTAAGCCACCTACAGGTAATAGCAAAGTCATTGCTAATACTAAAATTAGGGATCTATCAAGGATAGGTTTTATCATTTTTCAAGAACGAGCTAACCAGTTGGTAAGAGTCGCTTTTAGTTAAAGAGAGCAGTTTCGTTTATATATAGAAGGGGATTTACGGAAGCATCGAGATAGGACCCCTATGCAGGATAAATTATGTATCATTGGCATCGATCCGACCTATTCTATAATATGAAATGGAATATGGAATGTTTTAAAGTAACCTAATACCATTTGTCATAAAAGTTTTGCAAAATAAATTATAAGTAATTAAATAGTCGCATTGTATTGAGAAATAATGATAGATAGATAGACTTTTTATTGCTCACAATGAATTTGCATTTAAATACAAACACAAAACATTAAAACCAATACATTAAGCAAAGGCGGCCTTATCGCTACAAGCGATCTCTTTTAGGCAACCTTTGGATAAAGAAGATGAAAAATAAGTAATAATGTTTAAGGTAATATTGTATACCGTCACAGAAAAACATTTCTTTCAATTCTATAATTTATTATAGCTCGTACAAAGTTACTATAACCGGCGCGCGGGCGCCGCCCGCCCCACCGCACCTGCGCCACCCTCCGATCAACCAGGCGTCCGCCCACCTGCCTCACTCTATATTTAATTGTTTTTTTAAGTCATTATTTTTTATTGGTAATTTTACATGATTTTTAGGGTTTACAATATATTATTTAAAAAAATGTTCTCGATTTCACCCTGTATATAAACATTTATATTTTCATGAGAGGAATGTATAATAAAATTAAATTATTGGGGCACGGTTAATACTTCTTGTTAGTGTGCATTTTTCCTGTCTTGTATTATAGTTTTTTTATTTATATAAATGGTATTTACTCACGAATACCGTGTGTAGGTACTAATGTACAGCAGATATTTTAATGTTTTACTACAATTATTACCTTGAGTTTGTCCATGATCGTCGTCATCATCATCATCATGGTCATCCGGAACAGTTGCGGTATCTAATTCGAGATCACATTTGGTTAACCTGAACATTAATATGAACACTATGCCATTCAGGAATAGCACATTCATATAGCCTATAGTATTTCTATGCATTGATCTACAAAATTTCAAAGTAAGTTCTCTTGAATAAAATGCCAGCCAAATGAAGACATATATACTCTAGAACTGTTAGAACTCTTTTATGGATAGTTCCAGCCAGCTATCAAAATTGTAATTTAAACACTAATGAAGACATAAAACGGAGCCATTAGAGCCGTGGTCTTACTAATAGCGTTAAGTAATAAACATGTACAATGATGTATTTTGTAATGTTAGTGCCTTAAATATGTAAACAAATATTCCTGCATGAGTTTTGCAGAGACTGATAAGGCACATCAAAATTAAAGTCGATTTTGTTAACATTAAGTAAACTCTCTGTTTGTTTGCCTGCCTATGTAATCATCATCATTACCAGCTCATATACGTCCCACCAAGTGGCACAATCCTACCGTAAAGGTAGTAAAGGCCTTAGTCGTCCACGCCGGCCCAGTGTGGATTGGCCAATTTCACGCACAACCCTTAAATCTCTTCGCAGGGCGAACTTCTACGAAGGGAATTCTTTGATTTCCATTACAGCAAGAGCGGGATAAACGTATAGATAATTTCGAAAATACATTGTTACGTGATGGAATTTAAACCTGCATATTCAGATCGGAAGGCAACTGTCTACCTACACAAAAAGCCCGCCCTTCCTAACAATATTACAATACAAGGTTAGCTCATCGCTATCCCATTAACTTCAGGTCTAGAGTGTTTAATCATTGTTACAAAGAGTTGTTAATTCGTAATCAATCTTTTCATTGGGAAAATTTAACTTCTTTTAATGTTATATATCTTTTCTTCCATTTTTAAGTTTTGTTTGACTTTTTTATTTATTTACTTCTTTAGATAATTATAGTAATGGATGACATTTTCATTTCGGGGAAATAGAAACCACACTGTTCTACAGCTTTCTAGAATAATGGTATCATAGTAGCTAACTTATGATAGTTATTTTCTATAATGCTTTAATCTTACGCTTGAGTGAATTAACGGAGTAAGAATAAAGTAATCCCACCAAAAACATTCTGTAAAAAATCTAGCCAAGTCTCGATGGAGCTGCTTGATTATTCTAAAAGTAATGAAATCAAGACAAAGACGTGCCAAGTCTAAGGTTCCTTACTGCAATTAATTAATTATTATGGTTGATGTTGTGTACTTGGCCGTTAAAGAGTACAACAAGGATCAAAACTAGGTGCTTCATGACACCATTGCACCAATCTGTCGCCAGAACGCTATCCATTGACGGTACAAATTTGCCACTTGGAAACGGTATTCAATAGATCCCTTCGATTGTAGGCTTGATAAAGCCATAAGTATAAAGATGTTCAACGGCCAAGTCACCACATTACCATATATAATTAATTAATTGCAGTAAGGAACCTTAGACTTGGCACGTCTTTGTCTTGTTTCATTACTTTTTAGAGATAATCAAGCAGGTCCTCGAGACTTGGCTAGAATTTTACAGAATGTTTTGGTGGGATTTTACTTCTTTTTTGTAGAAACTTGAAAGGAATATTAGACGACCCATTGGGTGTAATGGTTGAAACGTCGGCTACTACACCAAGGTTCCGGGTTCGATCCCCGGGCAGTACCTACAAATATTTGTGTGCACCAACATGTCTGTTTGTATTGGTCTAGCGCGCTCGACTTGGCGGGGCACTACCGTGCCCCCGATTTTTGACATCGGATGAAGCGGCCCACCATGTTAAATATATATTGTTAAAGGCGGTATGTCAATCTCTTATAGTTTGGCTGGGCTCTTTTGTTATCTAAGCAGGGTCACCAGGTACTCCAGATCTTCGATTATCCAAGTTATTATAGTTTTCCCTTTATGTAACCATTAAACCCTGACTCTGTACCAAATTTCAGCTCTGTGAGTTAATGGGAAGTACTAGTTCTATTTTGATGATTTTGTTATCTAAGCAGGGTCACCAGGTACTCCAGATCTTCGATTTTCGAAGTTTTCATAGTTTTCCCTTTATGTAGCCATTAAACCCTAACTCTGTACCGAATTTCAGCTTTCTGAGTTAATGGGAAGTACTAGTTCTATTTTGATGATCATGAGTGAGTGAGTGAGTGTCTGTCGAAAATGCGAAACTTTGCTTTCGCTTAACGTCGGAACTAAATGACCTACAGACTTGAAATTTTGGATTTAAAGTAAGTATTATATCTTACTAGATGACGAAAATTTCAGCGCTCTGGTATTATCCAAAGGTTCTCAAATCGGGGCCTGAAAATGCGGCGAAATGGATCCTGTAAAGGATGGTACGGCAGTGTTTGCTTCGCGCTCGACTTGGCGGGGGCACTGCCGTGCCCCCAGATTGTAAGTAAAGTAGGGAAATAATAATAATAACACAACTACACTCTACACAATTTTTGCATATATTAAACGCTAATAATAAGTCTTTAGAGTGACTGACATAGACCACAGGATAAGCAAGTTGAAGTGGCAGTGGGCAGGGCACATAGTGCGTAGAACCCATGGCCGATGGGACGGAAAGGTTCTCGAGTGGCGTCCGCCGGAAAACGAAGCGAAGGCCGACCCCCAACCAGATGGACTGATGACCTGGTTAAGGTCGTTAGTAGCAGATGGATGTCAACTGCAAGGGATCTGTCCGCGTGGAAATCATAAGGGGAGGCCTTCGTTCAGCAGTGGACTTTCTAGGTTGTAATGATGATAATGATGAAGTCTTTCACTTCTGCGTCACTGAGCTTAAGGAAAGCGGTCGGAAAATAATGAAATTTAGCCACTAATTCATAAACTTTGATACCTTATTTGATTGGATGGACATACGCATATATATTTATCTTGCTAAGGAATCGTAAAAACAAAGGGCAATCTGTTAATTTATTGAGACGCGAGTTACCACCGGCTTCACTTTCATGAATATTTATTCCCAAAACAGTGGATCTTAATTACGTTTTATTTCATTTCAAACGTCGTGATACAGTTGGATTTAGGAATTATTTAGTCATTCAATTCGAGTCAAGGTTTTAATTTTTGTCTTTGTTTATTGATTTAATTTTCTATCATGGTTAGGCGTATCAATTCACACCGAGGTTATCGAACTAGCCGTCCAAATGACTCTTTTAATTGGAAAAATATGATTATATTTATATAATCTTAGACCTAAGTTTCCAATTTTGAATCCCAGTGGGGTGAGAAAATTTACAGAAATCCCTAGATAACAAACAGTTGAAACAATTGCAAGAGAGGTCTCGAGAGCTCACTGAGGAAGGCCGTATATTTTGTGTACAACAGCATTTAACAATGACTTTCAAGCCATGTTTTGGGCTTAACAGTTCTCACTGAAAACTCACGCCGTGAAATAATGTTCTATGTTATGTACTATGTTACTGGGATTGGTTTCCGCACTTCGTCCTTGAGGTGAACCATTGTGCGTGAGCCATGGCAGCCTGTTGGTCATTCCAACCCACCTACCTCCAGAAACAGATCAATCTTGCCGGTCTTCTTACTGCGTCCGCAAGTGTTACCGGTGAACCGATAGTTTTCCCTGCGGATCTTGGCTACGCCTGTGCACATACACCGTTTCCTCCTCCTCCATGTATGGTCTGCACAGAGGACTCTCTGTGATGCCTAATGTCGAGCGAAATATTTTTTTTATGACATCAAGTGTACAGGGCGGTCAAGATGCTCACCTAATGGTAAGTGATATGCCTTACTATGACCAAACTGTCGTGTATAGGTAACTAACCATCAGGTAAGATGGCTATTTTATCACAAAATCGTTCACTAAAAAGCTGAGGCATTTCACATTAGGGAAAAATCCTAATGGGCACAGAAATTTATTACGAGATACGCGTTTTTATCGAGTCCTTGATGTATTTATAGGTTTGTAAGGGCTGTGATGCGATGTGTAGGATGTACTTTACGGGCGGGTAACCTATAAAGTAAACTTTGCTTAGCTAGGGATCAGGTAATTGGAAAGTTGTTTTTATGTGTTTTGGTTAGTACGAGGCAACTTTACTTACAGTACTTGTAGCAGTTCACTGCTAAAGGCCCACTCCACGGTAGTTGAGGGTTTTACCTTTACTTCCGTACCTGGTTGGTTATAAATACAAGTTCTGATCGTACCAGATTGTCATACCGTGGCGGGGTTTGAATCTGCATCCTCGATATCGGAAGCCGTACTGTTGGATGAGCCACCGACGTATATACGTCACGCCGATCGTCGGATATCCGGCATATGGCGGATATGAAATATAATTTGACAAGTGTCACAGTAAAATAAGGTTAGTTACGGAATGGAAAAACTTACAACATTAGGTACCGACTTACACTAGTCCCTCATGTAAAACAAAGTGAAAAAGACGATTACCCAAAGTTGGACGAAAAAGTCAGGAGCCCGGATAAGCGGATTATGCTCCTAATGTGAGAGTTCGCAGTTGACTTACGAACATACCCTAGAAATGTGACAGTTTAAATGCATGACCTGCGACGTCACAGGCGTTACTGAGTGAGGGCGAACGTTATTGCTCTGTTTACTGTAAGTATGCGGCGTCGTTAGTAGCGATGGAGCTAATGTGCGTATTCAATGATGGCTTCGAATAGTAAAACAATTTGAAAATAGCATCCATGGTTCTAAACTATGGGAGTTTGGTTAACAAGCCACGTCGGTCGTGTGTGGATTGGTGGGTGTAACGACTATCATGCTAAGAAAGTAGCCGGTATCTAACGGTTTAGCGTGCCTTGCCTGCTTGTCATATGATATTTGACCCACTCCATTGTGGAGTCTCTACTGACCTGCTCCATTGGCCATCTTTCTTTTCAACTATGTGGTAGACTCCATACGAGACGTGTAGGTACTAGATACCAGCGCAGTGCCAGATATCTTCCCGTGAAATTGGCGTGTTTTGCACATTTCTGTTTCAGGATGAGGACACTGTAGTTATTGAATTTACCGGAAATATAAGACCTAACAACCGTCGTTTCAGGTGACAGTGAATAGTCAATATACACAGTGACTGACTCTTCAATACTGCTCTGTCATGGTCACGCGTGTCACTTACCAATAGGTGAGCGAACTGACTGTCCTGATCACTTTATAACATAAAAAAACTTATTGCAATCCACTTCTATATTATATACTGTTAAGCATAAATATTTGAACGTATAAATTGTCTAATGTATTGACGTAAACATGTGCTAATAATGACATTTAGCAATGTTTCCATCTTTGATTTCTAGACAAAGTTAATAGTTGGTCTTTAAGCCTATTTTTATGAAATAACTGTATTGATTAAACTAAGTTGTCAAATGGCTTCTGATTGTATTAAAATGTTTTGTAACAATTGTGTCGAAATGTAATAGTCTCAATATAACATGTATTCAACCGGAAGTGGTGGAGTGGTGCCACCTTTATGAATACTTTTATTGATTTTTTAGTACAGGTATAATGTTGATCTGTAGCCAACCAGCACGTCCCATGTAAAACAAATTCAAAATATGACCAAAATCAACAATTTAGACGTACAATATTTAAACTCTTTCTACAGTTGCACGGGGCCATTAATGTTTTCTTTCATATAAATTAATTTAAGCATAGATGCGATCGTGTCATTTTACTATTATTTATTAGATACAATTAGCAACTGGAAATTCACAAAATAGGCAACTGAAGTTAGAATATTATCAAGTTAGTGTGGTGATATATTGCAAGAAAGATACTTAAGCAAACATTACAATGTCTCATTGAAGAGCTTGATACCGATTTATTACCTCGAACGCTCTTAGTCTGAACAAAGCGTAATTTTATTCAGATGGTAATGTCTTGAATAGTTTTAGGAAGGCAACGTATAAATAAATGTGTGTGTTTGCTATTTTTGATGGTAACGGTCTATAATGGCAGGGCACAGCACACAGGCCTTCCCGCACAACAGAGTTATGGGAGATACTGATTATTAAGTGTTTTCTATGTATAATTAGTATATATTTCCAAAAAATATGTATAAGTATGTTTATCCGTTGTTTAGTACCCATAATACAGGCTTCATGCTTAACTTGGGGCTAGATGGCGCTGTGTGAATGTCAGTGTATTTATTTAAGTACTAGTTGTTGTTGTTGCAAAATGGGGGAGACCTATGTCCAGCAGTGGACTGCGAAAGGTTGAATAGATAGATAGAAGTACTAGTTGTCTCCGCGGAATTACTCGCGGTATAAGGTATTCACCCGCAGTAAAACAACCTAAAATCGCTTTGATACGTTAAAGCAGCACACGCAACGCCCGGCCTTCACGTGGAAGTACATATCTTATTTTTTTTTTAATAAAAAAGGTTTTTTCGAAAATAAAAGTAGCCAACGTTTTTCCTTATGGCATTAGCTACCTGCCAAAAAGTTCCGTTCAACTATTTCTGTCAAGTCATATCAGAGTTAGTAGCAAACACTTTGAGATAGTAGCCAGCACCTATGCCTTAGCTACCTTCCAAGCACGAAGGGACTCGAGGTGATATTTTCGGTCACCCATCCGATGAGTACCAATTGTAATGATTGCTTAACCTATAAATAATAATAATAATAATAACGTAGGGACGTGACGACCCCATCGCCCGCTGGTGAGTTTCACCAGCGCAGTCAGTCACGCAGGGCAGCTTGTGGCGAGCTGTTGGTGCGTAGCGACACCAAGGACCCGACGCCCCGAGAGTGCACACTGACGTCTCCGGCTCCCGGAGTGGCCACCCAAGGTCGGGACTCTCACCTCCGGCTTGCCTTCATTGGCTGTCCAGAGTGGGGTTGCAAGAGCTACATGCTTGAGGGTGGAAGTGAAAGATGCATAAGTCGCGGTTTTGGTGCAGTTGTTTGCGCAGAAAGCGGTGTACACTCTCGACACCCCTAGCCGCCTGCGCCATTGTTGCGTCCCAGCATTACGCCGCATAGTGGATGCCATCTAGCGGGTGGCAAGTCACCGTCTGCCTTCATTTTCAAGATTGAGACATTTGATTTGGCAGGCCCCCGCTGTCTCAATCAATAGCCAGAAACTAGACCAGCAATTACCCTATCCATAGCCCTAATTTATTTTTTCTTTCCATATTTGCTATAGTCCTTGCACCAAGCGGGTGCTCGCTCTGTGTGTACTTCCATAGTGCAGGCAGAGTATATCATTATTCTGTCTCACAAAGCCTCTACGTGTTGGACCAATGTCCCCACGCAAGCTTCAAAGGACCGGTCTATGAACCGTGAACTCCTAACAGAGACTACAAATAATAATCATAAATATCCACTGACATTCACACAGCGCCATCTAGCCCCATGTTAAGCGTGAAGCCTGTATTATGGGTACTAAACAACGGATAAATATACTTATATACATTTTTTTTGTAAATACATACATATTATACATAGAAAACACCCAGACCATTACAAACAGACATGTTCATGCACACAAATGTTTGTACTGCCCGGGGATCGAACCCGGAACCCTTGGTGTTGCAGCCGACCTCTCAACCGCAACACCAAATGGGTCGTCAAACCCATTGAAAACCTATATTGAAAATATTTTTTTGGAATTTTATTATTGATTGAAATAATATAGGAATTAGTGTTTCTTGGCACATATCGTAACGGTAGATCTATAAATCACTTAATAATTTAGGAATTACCATAAACATATTATTTTAAGAATGTCAATGTTACCGATAATGATCAATATAGGGCTGTGATGTGACATGTGTGTAGGCACCAAATATGGCAGTTAAATAAACAACTGATTCAATAAGATATGAACATGCGCTTCGTGGTAAATTAATATTTAACCTAAGAAAACTTTGTTGTGATTGAAAAAATAATTCATTTTTATCATATGGGAAATGTAATTTACTATGGTATTTCTAATAACAAACTGGTTTTGTAAAATTGATATCGAGGCCTAACCTATCAATTTATTAAGTGCTTTCATTAATTTCATAAATATTTTATTACAAACATTCACACATCGCCATCTCTCGGTCCTTCGCTTTCCCTATCCGGCCTCCAGTAGGGACCTGTTCATCAAAAAACTATTTCCAGATTAATTAAAGTGTATGATTTTTTATTTCCCTTTTTTGAAGTATTATCTCAAAGATTCAACAAGACCCCTTAGTTCAGTACCTTAATCCGTAAACATCAACAACAAATTTGCCCAGCAACGGTACACAAGTTTCGGTACTTATCTGGACTTTGATAATTTGGTTGCTATGAAGCCACGAAGTGATCAGGGATTATACCATCCCAAAGGATTGCCCGTTTCTTACATAAAACAATGTGGACAGCTTAACTACGGTTTGTGTTTGAATATAACGCGACACCTTCATTTTGATCAACCCGCGCTCTTTACGATTGATTAATTAACCGCTTAACCAACAGAATACATAGAACTGTATCTCACATACAACACATGGTTTTGTTAGGATGTTTTCTATGTATTTACAAAAAAATATGCCATTGTTTAGTACCCGTATAGAAGCTTTACGCTTAAATTAAGACTAGGTGGCATTGCATGTATGTCAATGGGTATTTATTTATTTTATTTTTATTTCATCAACATCAGATCATTAAACGTCCCCACCGAGGGGCACGAGCCTACCCATATAGGGTGATTAGGCCTTAGTCGTCCACGCGGGCCCAGTGCGGATTGGACGACTTCGCATACAACCTTTGAATCTTTTCGCAGGCGTGCATGAAGTTTTCCTCACGATGTTTTCCTTCATCGTAAGAGCGTATTTACTTGAAACATACTGTTAGATTAAATAAAATCAACCAAAGTTACCCATTCCTTATCTTATTCACGTTACGTCACTAATTTTCTCACCGGACATTAGGGTTGCGAGTGGTACTCATATAGTAAGCCTGAGTTTAAATCTAATAAATTTAAAGTTAAAGGCAGTGTTATTAGCTTTGATGCTCCGACATCAACTCTTATTGTCACTGACAATGTAAATCTTTAAACCACGGCCACTCACTTTGGAGTAGTCGAGTGACACCATTGATTTCCGTTGACAGGAAAAACAAAGGGCCGTTCCATGCCATAGTACCCACACACGGGCAAGGCAAAGATTGCTGGTTTCCAACACAAATAACTCGCCCTTTGAAATTCCGAGTGATTCCTGGATAAACAACAATTTGTTTAACCACAAACACGGAGCCACGGTCGTTGTATTCGAATAAACACCATTAATCAAGTTGGATATGTTTTTATAGTTTGGATTGGATATTCAGTTTGCGGGTTGCTTTGGGCGGTTACGGCTTAAATAAGGTTGAACAATTTAGTCTTAAATAGTTAAAATTGATAGTTAAATACCTATTATTCACGTAGGTAGGTGAAATACATAACTTATTTGGCCGTGGAGCGACGTCAGAATAAATGCCATGAGTAAAATTTTCCCGCGCGTGCCATAATACGCGTTATAGGCGACTTAGGCTTGAAACATTCAGCAAAAAAACAAATATACAGTTCATTTGTCAATGATGTCACAAATTTTCAGACCCATGCGTTTTAATGGTTCAAAGGACGGCTAATTTATCAAGAGTTCTGGCTTCAAACACCATACTGCAAAAACTTTAGAGCTTTGCAACTATTTCAATTTTTTTTAAGGTTCGATTATTTGCTCGTAAAGATTATAGCAACAAATAGTCTGTTTTTCGAACTAGGTTAATGAGTTAATGAAATAAAACAATATATTACGTACCGAAA
>PQWD01007589.1:0-10961 GCA_019425675.1 Leucinodes orbonalis | reverse complement strand
TTCATCATCTTTCTGGCCTCCTGACCACAGTCTCCACTTGTTGACTTTTTATCCTCTGTGTTCACCATGTATTTATTTATCATAAATTGGGGTAAAGATTATTTAAGGATATAACATATAATGTAAAAGAAAATTTGAGATCCTGAGTCTTTAGTGGAAGTTCGTAATCACACATTTAAGATGTATTTAAATGGTGTTGTTTTGAAAATTTTCAAATTGACTGGGGGTCATCTACGAGCGTACCCATGTAATGAGATGAGAATAGTGACTGCGTGTTTGAAAGCACACAACCCTAGCGTCGATGAAGCTAGAAGAGCAACTTTGAATTTTTTATTTCTATTTCCTGTTAAAACTGTATGGTCACTGGTATGGGATTTAAATATTACTTGTAACTAAGTAATAGGTAAATCTCATGTAAGTCGTTAGGAAGTAGGCATGTCACTTTGAAATAGGTCAGAAAGGAAACTTGAGACAGCTGCATTTTTCTGAGGAGTACCTTAGTCTCTTTAATTTCTGAGAGAGCTATGTATCATCTAAAAAAACTCAAATCATATAGTAAGGGCAGTACTGCACCTATCGAATTGATTTTAATATGGCCATCATACCGGCGTAAGAGAAAAATAAGAAGATAGATAGCAAGAGTGAAAAGGGATTACGCACTGAATCAAGCTCCGCTTTTTTCTATGCACACTTAGATATTTAGTTGCACTAAAATAAAAACAGCCTTAAACTACACTCAGCCAAACGATAAACAAAGCTTTTTTTTATTAAGGCGCTTCACAGGTTTAAAAGACTTTATTGTTGTGTAAGTGTAAAATTACCCCGGAAAATTAAAAAACCTCATAAAATACCTTTTTTTTTTAATAATTTTATAAAAATACACGTCTATGTCAGACTTAAAAGAAAATAAGAAATATCCACTGAAACTTAATATTTTTAAATCATTTTATGGTGAAATTAAATTTTTTTGTCAAATTGAATTCTTACTTATAAAAAAATTAGAAAGCATCAACTTCTTTATTTTTGCAACATTTTAAGATAATAATCGTCTCCCCTAAAATTTTTCTTATCTTTTTAATCTCCACACCATATCTCTTTGCTTCAATTAAGGAGACGACTTCTTGATATTTATTAGCTTGGATTACCAAAAAGTAAAACAGATTTACAGACACCTCATTTATAAACCTATCAATAACATCCCTACCATAAATGCCTCCCCCAATAATAGGATCTTCACTATCCAAAACATAGGGAGGATTAAATACAATAATATCAATAGAATCTTGATCAATGCTATTTAAAAGATCTCCTCTTATTAGATTTCGGGATTTTCTGTCTTGCTGATAAAGAGCCTTAATGTTTAAATCCAACCCTATGATTATATTTTTTGTCTCTCCGATCGAAAGAGTATCAGTTATTATGCCTGTAGAAGTTCCTAAGTCTAAAATTATACTATTTGTAATGCGTTCTTCTTTTAACACATCTATTAATGTATAAGTATCCTCATCTGGTTCATACCAATCTATCATTGGGTTGTAAAAATATCAAAACAAAACTTGCTAGAAATTACATTTCTTGAGTTTTTTATCAATTTCTAGAGAAGGATCGTGTATCGCTGTATCTAAGAATAAGAATTCGTTGTAAGAAAGAAGACACAAAATACTGGAGCAGTTGTGTAAAAACACATTTTCTAGGTGGATATGAGGATCGATAAAAAGTACTTTTTTTACAGGATTGTTCTTGAACCTATGAAAGTCAGCAGTCTTATGATACAAGTAAAAATCTAAGTGGTTGTCAGAAAAATTTCTAGTGGATTTATAGAAATTAGTTAAATTAAGTTTGGGCTGTTTACCAACCTTGTTTACATGTAAATTGTTTATTTTGTTTTCTAAATGATAGAAATCATTCATTTTTATAAAATCATCTAGTTTTTTAATTTTCTTAAAAATAGCTTCGTTTCGATTTTCGTTGTATTCCTCCTCAAAAGTGTACAATTTTATGTTGGAATCTAAACTAGAAAAGATATCAGGTACATTATTGAAACAGATAATTTCCTTAATCCATTGTCATATCTCAAATTAAAAGGTTTATTTAATTTTTGAGATGCCATGACTGATCGATCCCCTAAGGAAGTTTTTTGTTTAAATAGTTTTAATTTAATTAAACTAAATTAAATTTAAATTACTAAGTATGAGTTTTTAATCTATCATTGATTAAACCCAGCTTTTCATTTATTTTAAATTAATCTTTTAATTAATTGATTAAAACTATTTTAAATAAAAATGATGTCATAGTGAGTTATGACATACTTACCTTGTTTGAAGAGGGCGAATTCGTTTCATGTTTACTCGCATCAGTTTACGTTTTTTCTTTACAATCAAAAAATCTTTTTGAGAATAAGTTTTGACTATTTCAAAAGGACCTTCCCATCGGGGTTCAAGTTTTTTAAAGAACGGTTTCTTAACATATACTAAATCACCAATTCGAAATTCATGTGAACGTCTTTTTTTATTTTCATTAATCAAATATTTGTCCGATAGCAACTTACTCCGATAATAAATCTTTTTCTTGTTTATTATAGGTGTTATGAAAGGGTTAAAAGGATTTCTTCGGCATATAATTTCAAAGGGTGAACATCCCAATGTATGATGATAGGAGTGACGTATTGAATTTTCAATTGTAGATACTGCTTCAGATAGAGGTTTTGATTTTAGGCAGCGTAATGAGCTCCCTATTACTTGATTCATCCTTTCCACAATGCTGTTCCCTGTGGGGTTATACGCGCTGCTTAAGACTTGTTTGATTCCCTTAGAAAATAGAAAATTCTTAAAAGTCTGACTAATAAATTGTCGTCCCTGATCTGAAAGAATCGTTTTAGGTGTACCATAATCTTCACACCATCGCTTTAAAGCTCGAATAATGCATACTGACGTAGTTTGTTTCAACACATAAATTGATGTCCATCTACTAAATATATCTACAAAGACTAAAAGCATAATCTTTGATTCTTGCTTCGAATTTTTAAATCTCTTTGGATCTATTGGTCCTAACAGATCAACTGAGATGTTTGCAAATGGGATTCGTGCCTTGATATGTCCCGTTAAAATTCCATATTTGGCTTGAAATACTTTATTTCTCTGACACAACTTGCATTCTTGTGTCACTTTCGTTGTAATTGTTTCCAAATGAGAAAGTTTAAAAGATCTCGAAATAGTTTTTGTTAATCTGCTGATGCCTGGGTGTGCTAACTTTCGATGAAAACACTCAATTAATGCTTTTGCCTTTTCTCTTGGAACTACTATTCTATTAAAATTATCAGTCCACACCCTGTATGTACCTAGATTTCGCACTTTGAAGCCTTTCTTGAGTGCTTCTTGCCTAAACTCCTCTCTAAAATCAACCTTGCACAATTTATAAATATTCATATTACTTTGTTTTTTCTCTCTTGATTCAATTGTAAAGCATCGAGATAATAAATCTGCTCCGGTGTTTTCTTTTCCTTCTATGTGTTCTAATTCGACTCCAAACTCATCTAACAGTATTTTCCACCTTTGAGAACGATTGGAATCGCATTTTGTTATGTATAATAAATTTTTGTGATCCGTCTTTACACGGATCTTACATCCCATTATAATTGGCTTAAAATGTTGAAGCGCTTTTATGATAGCTAATAATTCCTTTTCTGTTACGGTATATCTCAATTCTGCTTTACGAAACTTGTTACTATAGATTCCAATTATTTTGCTATTCTGGTATAAGATTGCTCCAACTCCACAATCACTAGCATCGGTAGTTAACACAAATTCATCTTCTATGTTTGGATGGTGCAATAAAATTTGCTTTCTTATCACTGAAAAAATCTCTTTTATTAAGGTTGTGTCCGAGGTAGACCATGAAAAACTTGTTCCATGCATTAGCTTATCTGTAAGTTTGGCCAACTTTTGCGACAAATTAGGGATATGATCCCTAAACCAATTAATTGCCCCCAAGAGCCGCATTAACTGTTTTTTGTTTTTGGGTTCCAGATTACTTTCGAGCTTAGCTAGGGCGGTTATATCCGGTTTGATGCCTCGGCAATTTACTATTTTACCAAGATACCTCACTTCAGTTTTCATAAAGGAAGATTTTTTAAAATTTATAGATACTCCTTCTTGCTGTAATCTATTCAAAACAAGCTTTAAATGATTCATGTGGGCTTCATAACTTTCAGAAAAGATAAGAATATCATCAACAAAAACCTTGACGAAAGAAAAATCAGAAAACTTTTCATTCATTATTCTTTGGAATTCTCGAGGTGCATTACACAACCCGAACGGCATTCGTAAGAACTCATACTGTCCAAAAGGCAAAACAAAAGCTGTTTTATGTTGATCTTCAGGGTCAATTTCAATTTGGTAATACCCCATATTCAGATCCAGCTGAGAAAAAACCTTCGCACCTTTTAATTCTGTTAAGGAATACTGAATGGACGGAAAAGGATAACCTTGTTTAATCGTTTTTGCATTTAGCTTCCTATAATCGATAACTAATCTTATATCTGTGCCCTTCTTTGGAATTGGGAACGCAGGCGAGGCGTAGGCACTGTTGCTCTTTTGGATAACTTTAAGCCTAAGTAACTTTTGAATCTCTTGTTTTACCAGCGGTAGATGTTTTAAAGATATAGAGTAAGGTTTTAAATTCACAGGAATATTATCTCTAAGATGTATATGAATCCTGGATCCTTTGATAAGTCCCAGCTGAGGGTTTTTATCTTCAAAGGATTTTATAAAAGAAGGTACAGTTGAAGAAGGATAAAAGCCTAACTGAATTTTATTAGAAATTTCTTGGTCTGGAGTATCGAGATTTTCCTTAGTACCTTTAAACATTACATTTCCAGCAGCAAAATCGACTACGCAGTGGTGTTTTGTCAGAAATTCTAAACCTAGCAGTCCATCATAAGGGAAATCAGGCAATACTAAAAATTCTTCTTCAAATTCGAAATGTTTATAAATTAACTTAACTGTTATTTTCTCCTTAATTTTATATGTTAAACCATTCGCCAAAACGGCTTTTGTTTCCTTCACTTGCACTCTCTTGATCCCACTGCCTCTTCTCATTGCTTTTGCTGAAATAAAGTTTTTATCAGAACCTGAGTCGACAACTACCTTAGCCGTCACTTCATTAAGCTGTACGTTTAAAAATAACTTTCCGTCTTGAAATATATCTTTTTTTGAGTTCATGTTATTCTTTTCGGATGTTATCGAAAAAATTTTTGAATTTGAGTTAGCCTTAGCTTCGTTTTTGTCTTTCCTTCTTGAATAAGCCCTACATTCTGATGTATTATGGAAATGGGATTTATGATACGAGCAATAAGTGCGCGGCTTTGCGTCTTGCCTCTCTGAACGATACCCAGCCAACTCACTTTCCTTGGATGTACGTATTTGATAAAAATCTTGAAGTTTCTGGTATTCGTTTAAAGCTTCTCTTACTTCTGCTAGCGACTTCGCTCTGCTCCTCAAAAGAACTTCTTTCTCTTCAAGATAAAGATTATTTAGTATAACATCCATAATGGTACGTTCAGGCATTCTGTCCCCCGGGTTGTCTTGAGTTAGACAAAGATCTGCTCTAGTTTTAACCTTTTCTATAAAATCCAAATACTCCATAATGTTCGGAAACCTCGTTCTTCCCGTAGATAGCATAGTTCTAAAGATGTCGAACTGCTCAGCGCTAAATACTATCTTGCATAAACCATCAAGCTTAGTATCTAAGGTTCTTTTATCACCTAATTTTTCCAGGAAACGCTCGTCAATCAGTAATGTCACTACCTTATGAGCCTTTTCATCTGACCAACTGTTTAATATAGCAAGAATACGTAATTGCTTGCACCATTCCAACACATCTTGCACATTGGAATCTATGAATTTACAGATAGTCATTTTAGGAGATTCTGCAAAGACATCATCATCAATCTTCATATTGAACACGAAACTTTCAAATGTTTGCTCAATTTGCTTTGCAGCCACAGGATTTGATAGATAAAGAGGTCCGCTTGTTCGAATCTGGGAGGCCTCTTTCTTTTCATTGTTGTTTTTCCCTGACAATGAATTCATATTGTCATATCTCAAATTAAAAGGTTTATTTAATTTTTGAGATGCCATGACTGATCGATCCCCTAAGGAAGTTTTTTGTTTAAATAGTTTTAATTTAATTAAACTAAATTAAATTTAAATTACTAAGTATGAGTTTTTAATCTATCATTGATTAAACCCAGCTTTTCATTTATTTTAAATTAATCTTTTAATTAATTGATTAAAACTATTTTAAATAAAAATGATGTCATAGTGAGTTATGACAATCATGATATCTTTCTCTCATATTCCTTGGAGATCCTTGGAATGTAGATGGAAGAAGTATGGGTCTAGATGTGTCCTCTGCATTGTTATTTAAATAGTCAACCAATCCCTTATAATAATCTACTCTCAACTTCTTTTGGTTCAATTTAATGAAGTTAAGATTATTTGCTTCAACTTGTAAATAAGAATCTACAACCCATTGTTGAAAAAGCTTTCCTCCATGTAATAATGAATTGAAACTATTTCTACTTATTTTAAGTTGGCCTATTTTGTATTGCAGTAGAGATATCTTATTAAACTCCCCAGTATAGGATTTCAAAGAGAGATTTGGTTCCCATCCTGATTCACCATGTGGAAAGAAGATTGCATAAGTCATTGGATCAAGATGAGGACTCAAAATATTCAAACGTGTATAGTTAGATGCATCATTTCTATTGTACACCTTTATATCACGTTCAAAAGGAGGTTCACCATTTGAATCCGTAAAAATCATAGCAATTTCATTTGCTTTAGGACTGTTGTACCTTCTTTGATCTCTTAATACACTCTTCTTAAAGAACAATCCTAAATCTTTAACTTCATTGCCAGCTTGTATTTGATCATTGATGACTTCTCCTATATTTTTAAATGCTGCTGAATAAGGATTGATATCTCTTAAAAGAAGGTCTAAATCTCTCATCAATGTCCTATTACATTTAGAGTTAGATCCATTCTGTAATCTAATATCAGTAGCCATTTCTGTGTCCAGGACATATAATTGTGAGTACTTCTTAACCTCACCCTCTCTATTATTGTTTACATTGTAAACATTATGATATACTTGTCCATGGATTTTAAAGCAATATGGACCATTGCTTATTGTCTCAATGTTTGCTCCCATCGAAGCAAAAGATAATGCTGAATTATACGATCTAATATTACTCTTGAAATTTTTGCTAAGATCATTTTCTCCAGTCAATAAACTCTGAAGCATTCCTGGATAATTTTCTGTCTTTTGTAACTTTACTTTACCAAAATGGCAACAACTCTTAAAAAGACCCTTTCTATTAGCTTCATCTGCGAAGTGTAATGCTCCACAGAAATTACATTCGTTATTCAATACACCACAGTAGTGCTCTTCAACATCATTCTGTAGTGTTCTAAACCTTAATGTGGATCTAGATTGCATTTTGAATTCTTCATCGTTACAAATGAAGCTATTTGAAGATTCATCTTCCTTAGCGAAACTAAATATGCTACTGATTCTATGTGTTTCGTCACTATTGTTTTTTAAAGCTGTTTTAAAAGTAACACTCTTGTCTAACAGATCAACAATGTTATCTGTGCTATTGTCATTCTCCTGAGAGATATTATTGCTTGTGTTACTTTTGGATTTACATAAATCTCTATTTTGCTGATTTGATGTAAACATAATGGGGTTAAAAAAAAAATTTCTTTATATATGTTTTTTAAAAATTTTGTGTTTTTTTGAAAGAAAAATATCGAATTTTACTAAAATTCCAAATATAAAAAAAACATCAAATAAAGCGTAAATTCCCATTAAAATAATCAAAATTCACAGTAAAAAACAAAAATTCGCTTTTTAATCTACTTCATACAATTTTAAGCTTTTAGATTTTTTTTAAATTATTTCATGTTTTTCTCAAAAGAGGGGTTAAAAAATTAAAAAAACATTCTTTTATATATATGATGATGATGATTATTAATATGATGATGACTAGCTAAAGCTATTCATTCTGTTAATGGGAGGGTTTTATAAAATATCTAGAAGCTTAATAAACAGTATTTAAATTTATTTTAGCATTCTTACGGTTTATAAAACAAAATATTGCTTTAAAAGTTTTTACTTACAAAAATCTAAAAAAAACTACTAAAAAAAGAGGGGTTAAAAAATAAATAAAATCAAGAATTCAAACTTTTTATATATATTGATTGATGATGATTTATTAATATGATAATTGTGGTATCTTGTACACACGTTTATTTTTATTTTATTTCCCTCCAATAATTTACTATTTCTTCAGTTTTCCCTCCTAAAATTATAAATACAAAATATAATTTTAGGGGTAGATAAATATGAAGAATACAAATAAATATTTCTGTCGTAATTGTTTATTGATTGCATGGGGTAAAATATTATATAAATATTTATACCCCGACAATTTCATTGAAAATATTATTGAATGTTTTCTTAAATGTGGCCGTATCCCAAGAGGATACAACAATAATATACACAACTTTTATGTTAGGATCGTTTTTATGAGGAATATTTTCATAACAATATTTAATTTAAAGAAAACTCATCCTTTATGTCGATAACAACATATTAGAAAGTTTCTTTCTGTGGTAAAATACCACATATGTTTATTTAAATTTAACTATTTAAACACTTTTACAGCTTGATGATCAAGATAAAAATAAATATGTTTATAAAAGATATTTTTTATTATAACAATAAAGAAAAGAGAAAGGCATTAAAATTAATTATGGTATCCAAATATCATAAAGTGCATTCCCTCCTTTTTAAATTACGCGTAGACACGTACACATATTTTTCCTTCCAATTATTTAAACAAACTTTATTGGGAAGGGTAAGAATTTTAATAAAAGTATTTTAAACACTTCTTTAGGTGGTGGGTACTGCATTAATCTTTTTTTATGATGAAAACAAGACCGTACTTTTGGTGACCCGAGACTTAAAAAAAAAAGTATTATTAAGTAAATTTTAGGTAAAATTTAATAAGTTAAAAAAATTCTTTGATTTTGTATTTAGCTTTGTGCGCCTCGAGTTTGTCCTCTATCCTATCTTTGACTTCCTTATCAAGATTTTTTTCATTCAATAAATTATATTCCAAAATTATGCACTCAACTTTTAGCAAAAGTTGAAATAAAACTACTTTAATGTCGATTTCAAGCATTTTACAGCTTATAGCTGAGAAGTTCGTTTTATATTTTTCAACGTAACTCCATTCTTCTTTAAAAACATATTCCATAAACTCTACAATAAAGTTTTCTACTGTTTCTTTGTTTTTTTTCTTCTCATCATCTGTTTTTGACGATTTCAAACAATAACTGTTGCAAACATCATCCTCAAGATAGTCATTTTGCCTCAAAATTTTACAATAGTCAAACCCATCCTTCCATTCTGATTTATAATGACTTACAACTAATTTGAATTCTTTTTTTTTATCCGCATCTTTTAAATGTTTTTCGAATCTTTGAAATATAAGGTCAAAGTCTTCTTCATAAAAAATTATTCTAAAATATTCTCTAAGTTTACTAACTTCCTTAGTATTTAAAGAATCTTTGATAAACTTACCTTGATCGCCATCTTCTACAAAATCTATAAAATCTTTTTCGTAAATGGACCTACAACAAGGAAAAGCCCGCATCACAAAAAATTCTGTACTTCGCTTCTGAAGTCTTTCGAAGAAATCTTTAAAATCCTTACACCGCCTAAAAAAATATTCATCCAATATATCTATATCACCATCTATAAGTTCTGCACAGAAATTTTTCTTCCTCGATTTTGAAGAAATATTTCATTCCAAGACTTGACAAATACTTTGGAAGAAGTTGCATATCTAAAAATTGTTTATCATTTTTATGTTTAACCTTTATAAGAAACCCCTCATATTCTAAACTAGTTGGACTTCGATATCCATTATCTTCTCTTTTCAATGATAAAAGAGATGATGCTTTCTCTTTGATCTTTTTAACATAATTATCCTTCAACTGTGCGTAGATTAATTCTTTCAAGTTAGGATTTCTCAGAATTCCTTTAACTTCATCTAACAAATTTTTCTTGCCCATCAAAACTCCAAATTCATTGCGAAGCAAAAAGTCTAGAATGATATTAATATTCATGGGATAGGATTAAATTTCAAATTTTATATTTGTATATTAACCTGAAGTAGTAAATTAGTTGTAATTAATGACCTTTGTAATTAAACATTTATGGTTGACAGGCGTTTCCGCCTCCATATAAAAAAATAATCTAAAATGTTACTTTAAAGTTAAATAACCACAAATCTTTTTAAAATGTTTCAATACTTGCCATTCTTTATCTCTTACAATAAGATAAGTATTTTTTTGTTTGTTTTCACGTAAATTCAACTAGCTTTTAAATAAACTATTTGTTTTGGACATGGAAATCTCATTTATATAGTCTGTTTCGCGTAAACATTTTGAAAGCTCACTGTACTTAAAAGAGGATTACTCATTTCTTTATGTAGTAAGGAGTTTTAACCTTCTACTCTATTGTTCGTAATTGGATAATAAGTAAATTAAATTCTTAAATAAATGTCATCATGTCAAAAGATATCACCTGAACATCAATTTTTTACGTAATATTTAAAACATTTCTTAATTTTTTCATCTTTGTACAGATCTAATATTGAAACTTTAGCTGTTTAAATTTTTGTTTTCTATATTCTTTTTTGATAAATGCGAAACATAATAAACCTTTTTTTTAAAAACTAAAATTTTTATTCCTACGGTACAAACATTCGAGTCCTTGATCTATTATAAGTTGCTTTTAATAATAGAACAACAAAACCTACGGTTACTTTAAAAAATAGCTTCGGTTTCTTAATGCTCTATTAAAACTCTTAAAATAACGTAATTTAT
>PQWD01007588.1:0-20574 GCA_019425675.1 Leucinodes orbonalis | reverse complement strand
GAAACGCCATGAGGAACCACTGCACGCCTGCGAAGAGATTCAAAGGTTGTGCGTGAAGTTGACCAATCCGCACTGGGCACGCGTGGACGACTACGCCTATTCACCATATACGGGTAGGCTCATGCTCCTCGGTGGCCACGTATAATGAGCTGATGATGAAATGGTGTAGGAAGCTGACGTTTCAACCATTACCCCACATGGGTCATCGGTCGTTTTCATTAAGAAACCAACAAACACAGTACATACTCTAACTTAATGTAAGTTTTTTTCACACGTTCAAAATTGTCCGTTCGCTCAACTCGAGCATAAACTATACAGGTTAGCCGGTTTTCTGGAAAGTTTTACGCTGAACAAAATGCATAGTGAAGTGCATTTCGCTAGAAGGCGCAGCTGGGAACAAAGGATCCGTATTCGAGCGCATTTCCCCGCGCGTTTAGAAAATGTCCGTGCATTTCTCTGGAGGAAATGCAAGTTTTGCACGAGTGCGGTGATAAATTATATTCAGATTGGTATAGGACGTGTATTGCCACTGTAAAGTATTGGTAAAGTAGGGGTCGATGGCGTACCGGACGACTTGACATTTCCGATCCTCAATCAAATGTACTAACCTGCGGTTGACGATTGCAAATGTCAGTTGTCGAATGGGCTACCGAAAAAATATTAGCAAGTCCCTCCGTGCATAGGAAGGCACGCTGATGAAGCCGTTGGTCCCGTTTAAGGCTGGGAGACTTACAACCAATAATCCGCAATGGGCCCGCGTGGAGGGTTACCTAACAAAACTATGCTGTGTGGGAAAGCCTGCTTCCTGCAGAGGAACGTTTCAGGCTGATGTTGAAATGATAATATTATAAGTCCACCTCTGAAATTATTATGGAATCCAATCAAAACAATTGAGTATTGATAAAGGGTATGTTTTAATGCTTTATATAAGCATCAATAATATACATTGAATAGGTGTGAGAAATGCTCTTTGGCAAGTCCTAAAATACTTATTGTCATGCGAAAGTCCTGTCTACACGCCTGTCCCACCGTATATAAACAATAAAAAAGCTGATAGGTATTAAAATATTACAAATACTGCAAATTATTAAATTTGTATATGCAGATGTATTAAGTTGATATTAATAAAGTATAGTTCAGTTGAATAAAATTATTACTCTATTAACAATTTTTTTTTCTTTCCTTTCAGAGTTGAAGATGAACCTACATCGCCAGTGACAAAGACAAAGTAAGTTACGTCACACTTTTCAGGGTCCTCAGATAGTCTGTAAGATCGTATGCGTGGGTGCCTCACCTCAATTTAATTTCTCGTCATTGTATAAGGATTTTATTTGGCATAAAAACTGCATACTTACATAGTGTAGAATTTAATATAACTTACATCCTATTCAACCTATCGCAGTCCACTGCTGGACATAGGTCTCCCCCATTTTGCGCCAGATATCCCGGTCCTCCGCTTTTCTCTAGCCTCCCCAGCGACCTTCCGCAAGTCGTCGGGAGGCTGGATATATTTGAAGCTATGATGGAATATTCAAATAATCTCATGAAAACACAATGCATTAAATATTTCGAATATGATAGATGACAATGGTAGCCTAAGATATGTTTTGGGGAGAGACGCGCGTTTCGGCACACGCCGGTTACGCGAATAGGGACTGAGCGAACCTACAGGGACACACGACGATGGCCCGCCGGCGGGGGCGGACCTTGTGTCAGACTAGCCACTGTTACTTCAGCTTTGATCTGGAAAGTTTGTCGGTAACTATAGTTCTCTCACGATGGGTGTTAGCTCAAATTCAGTTATGTTGCAGACTAGAATCTGTAATCATCATCAGCTCATTAACGTCCACCGAGGGCACGAGCCTACCCGTATAGGGTGTATAGGCCTTAGTCGTCTACGCGGGCCTAGTGCGGATTGGTCAACTTCACGCACAACCTTTGAATCTCTTCGCAGGCGTACGCAGGTTTCCTCACGATGTTTTCCTTCGCCGTAAGAGCGTCGAATAACGTACATATATTTTCGAACATTGGTAAGTGGCGGGATTTGAACCACAGCCCTCCCGGTAGGAGGGCAACAGTCCACACCATTGAGCCACCGACGCTGGAAGCTGTAACATAGTATTTGCTATTCTTGTTTTAGTCACGCCTAATTAATTATACATTAAACATCATAACGCACTGTGTACTAGAATTTGTTTTTGTCGCGAAATCCGGTCGAGATGATTATTTGGCTTGTAATTACTGGCTTAATTGATCTAACTTAATTTGCTTTGTAGTCATTCGGTTGGCAATTGTGGTGTTCTGTGAACGTGTTGTGCATACAGTGCTCCTTGTTACGGTGGAGTAAGGTTCAAAGTATGATGCAGAAATGGAAGTGCAGAGACAAGAATTTGTTTTGGTTCGTTTTTCTATGTAGCTAAGGGCAGTAGTAGTGAGTTTTAAATGTTGTAAAAGATGCTTCTTAGTGTATTATTAATATGAGATATCGGCAATACTGAGCGTCGGTGGCTCATTGGTGTGGACTGTTGCCTTCCGATCTGGTGGGTGCAGGTTCAAATCCCGCCTCGTACCAACGTTAAGCTGACACTCTTACGGTGAAGGAAAACATCGTGAGGGAACCTGCTCACGCCTACGAATATTCAAAGGTTGTGCGTTAAGCTGGCAAATCCGCACTGGGCCTGCGTGGACGGCTAAGGCCTATACACCCTTTACGGGTAGGCTCGTGCTCCTCAGTGGGGACGTTTTAACTATTGTTACACAATAACAATCCTATCAGCGCATTTTAAATTTAGCGGAATTGGTGTCCTGTCTGGTCTACGAAGCGATTAGAGGATGTATTTGTTCAGCCTAATATAGGCTTTAATGTAAAGCAATTTAGTTATGAATAATAGGTTCAAATTTGAATAAATAACAATTACGTCTTCGTTGTTAAACAGAGCTAGTATCGTTAATCGTTATGTTACGTATGAATCATGTTTAAAAGAATTCATAACACAATTGAGTAGGTATAATAACGAATGGTATTAGTCAAAAACACGTTATGGTCTTGCCTAGATTCGTCAGTGCTTTGTCTAGCTCTGACGTCATTCACATAATCATATGTTTGACGTCATCTACTGGGTGAGGTGTATGCTCGTTGCCATTAATTGTTTTCACGACCACTTTGGTTTAATGGTTGAGACGGCTACTAAAGGCCTATGCACTGCCTTAGAACTTAACAGGCCTTATGCCCTATGCACTGCCTTAGAACTTAATCCCGCAGTCAGTGTCCATGTCTCAGCCGTGTCAGTAGGACGCATTGCTCAAAGAATTTTGTCTTTAAGCATTGCGGAATCGTCGACGTGAAGACTAACTAGGCTGTTCAGCATCTCAGCAAGCTCTTCCGATGACTCTGCCACGATGACGATATCGTCAGCAAAACGCAGATGAGAAATATACTCCCCATTGAAGACCTCCTCCAATGCGTTTGTGAACAGTTTCGTGGATAACATCCCCCTGTCTCACACCACGACGCAATTGGATGGGTCTTGTCCGCTGGTCTTGGATATGAACGGTCGTCTAATCACGTCTTCATATTTCCATTTTACATTTAAACATAAAACCAACATCTAGGTATATCCACAGCTGGTATTATTCCCCTTGCCAAGTCCTTGACATTAAACGCGTCACTATTATTAAATACAAAGCGAATGCACACTGGCGACCTAATCAAGTGCAGTCACGCTATATAATATGTATATTCAGCCCCATGCAAGTGTATGCTTTGTCACGCGAAATAATAGAAATGTTTTATTCATATTTCTTTGGTTGATCAAGGTCAGGTGTGGATTACAATGTCGAAAATATTTTTAAGGCCGAGGCCAGTGTTGCCACCTCAGTTTTAGGAATGGGCTTTTTGAGAAGTGAAAAAGGGCTACATAGGGCTAGATGGAGCTTCAATAGATTTTCTGTACTAAAAATGCTAAATAATAATTTCATGAAGCCGTTTTTTTAGAGCGTCTAAAAACGTCTTCATGACCGGCGAAATAGCAAAAAAGTACTTGTTTGCCGAAAGGTCGCTGGTAGAGGCTGGATGAGAAAAGCGGAGGACCGGGTTATCTGGCGCAAAATGGGGGAGACCTATGTCCAGCAGTGAACTGCGATAGGTTGAATAGGACATGTCGATGACTTCATACTTTGGTAATATTTTTCAATACAGTGAAAAAGAGCTAGATTGCTCTTTTCGGGTTTACCTTTAAAAGGAGTTCGCCTATAACTAGATCTAGCCCCAAAAGGGCTAAGGTGGCAACACAGGCCGAGGCTCTTATGAACACTTTAATTAAACTATAAGACCGCCTTTATTGTACTACTGTTCTGTTTTTCGTCTATTGTTTTTTTCTCTGTGTAATAAAGATTTTATTATTATTATGAACATCAATGCTACCACCGATTCTAAGCTACCTTCTCTTTCACAGTGAAAAAAGTGGCTATATCACACCACACAAAAATGGCGGCGAGGAGTCCCCGCCGCCGGAGAAGGAGCGGGCGGATCAAGAAGACACTGAGAAGAGTCACGCGGGGGCGGTCCCACACTGTGCGGGGCCCAATGATGACCTGTACGCTATACCGGTGAAGCTGCGGCCTAAGAAGGAGCCACCGCTGCCTCCGGGGTGGGAGAAACATGAGGGTCAGTAATGGAATTGGTTTATTTTATAAAAAATTTTTTTTTCGTAAAACATTTGCTTTATGAAAGAATTTTTTTTTAAATAAATACAAATTTTTTTAAGAAAACGTGATGACCTGTTTCTATACTCGTGAAGCTCACGATTAGTAGTATTGGTGTTTTTTTTTTTTTTTAATTTTGGCAAAGATTTCTAAGGAACCCTGCATTTATTTCTCATGGAATAACATATTAGGTACACTTAACAAAATCTTCTCATCATTTAGAATAAAACGAATAGATTATTGAAACAAAAAAAACACACAAATGATGTCAACTTTATATAAAAAAAACCGCAACGTTTAATATCAATTAAATTTGACATTATAATTTCCAATTTTGTTGATGTAAACTTTACGCTTTTAATATCAAAGGTCAAATTAGCAATAAATATAGAACATCAATTCCAAGATCTCTATAATTAAGCGACCTTTAGTACCAGTTTCACAATGCTCTTTGGCTAATAATTTTAAAATCGAAAAGAAAATCGGAAACCTAGATAGTTCTAAGAGCCCCCAACAAATCCTGACAGTCCATGCGCTAAACACCCTATTTAAAGCTGTCTACAAAAACTTGAAAATATTTATTGTAGGAGCGTCGATGACTTAAAGGTGTGGACTGTTGCCTCCCGATATGAAGGGTGCAGATTCAAATCACGCCACGTACCAGTTTATTAATTTAGACGCTTTTACGGTGAAGGAGACCATTGTGAGTAAACCTGCACGCCTGCGAAGAGAAGGTTGTGCGTGAAGTCTGCCAATCCGCACTGGGCCGGGACGACTAAGGTCTATACACTTTATAGGGGTAGGCTCGTGCTCCTCGGACGTTTAATGTGCTGATGATGATGATTTGTTTTCCAGACAATGACGGCCCCTATTACTGGCATATAAAAAGCGGAACAATCCAAAGGGAGATCCCGATGATGCCGCCGGTTGAGGCTAAAGAGTCCCGCATTTCCATGGTGCGGGAATGCTCGCTGGCTGAGGGGGGGAAGTTTGAAGGTGTGGATGACGAGTTCAGTGACTCGGAGCACAACTAGCGGGGCGCTCGACCACGTGGACCAAGATCATGAGAGGAAGCGACGGGAGGAGATGTCTTATAAGTAAGTATCAGAAGACGACTGTACTTGGTGATAGGCTCAGTACTGAGTCGTCTAGGTAGGTACCACCGCAGTGCCATATCGTCCCGTGAAATAAGAGTGCTGTGCAATTTTATGCTTCGGGGAGCACTGTAGCTAGTGAAATTACCTGGTATAAGAGACTTAACATGTGTTGTCTCGGGTGACGGGCACGGTGCGGCATTGATGAAGAATAATAACTGTTTATTAGTTGTTGGTCTCCTTCAATGCGGCTCTGTCATGGTCAGGCGTATCACATACAATCAGGTGAGCCTTCTGACTGTTCTGTTCACTTCATAACATAAAAAAACGGGACGGTGAATTCGCTCACCTGGTGGTATCTAAAACGCTTGACAATGACTAATGATGAATGATTGGATTCTCGAGCACAACAAACATTTGTGTGCATGAACATGACTGTTTGTAATGGTCTGAGTATTTTCTATTTATAATACGTATGTATTTACAAAGAAAATATGTATATAAGTATGTATAACTTAGGGTTATGTGGCACTGTGTGAATGTCAGTGGGTTATTGATTTATACTTAATGGGATCAAAGGCACATGACTAACATATGAATCTTGTACCTAGACGCCGCAGCTTCCCAGCTCGTCCAGAGCCTGACAATGGGCGTGCAGTTCGATTCTTCGTCCGCTCTCTGGGCTGGGTGGAGATCTCCGAGGCCGATCTCACTCCGGAGCGATCCAGTCGTGCGGTCAACAAGTGCATAGTTGACTTGAGTTTGGGCCGCAACGATTTGCTTGACCAGGTCGGCCGTTGGGGTGATGTAAGTGGTTTTAGTCCTAGATATGTTTATGGTATTGGTAGACAAACTAGCAATCACCATAAAGTGTTAGCACAGTAAATTTCCGCTTATATGGTGAGGAAATATAGGAAGGTGGCGATATACAAAGGCACTCCATCACACAAAACTTAATGGACAAAAGCTAAATCTAAATTTAAAGAACCCAAGTGTGTCTATTTTATAGAAATAAGAGAACTTTTGAGCTCAGCCCTACTTTCCGAGGTGTATTCATTCCGGTAACCGAACGCCTCCAGCTCTTGGGCACGACTCTTAACTTTAGTCCATTTATTGAGTACAAAAGCTCAATTAGCTACAAAGAAGCTTGGGTTTTCTCAAGGGTGAGAAGGTACTACTTTCACAACCAGCTTTTTGCTCTCTATATAAGCGCAAAGTGAGAGCTTGTATGGAATATTAATCTTATTTTCGGACGGATCAGCCAAGTATCCGTTGAAGCTGATAGAGTTGATCGAGAGTGGTGATCAAAGATTCAGGAACGACTCTTTGGTTGAGGAGTCGGCTGCAACGCCTTGAACACGGCGTAGAGTCGCAAGTCTCTCGTTTTTCTACCGTATAACACTTCGGGAAAGTGTGCACCAGGAATTGCATGACCTGTTTCCACCAAGCCCATTCTCCACATCGCGAACTACTCGACAGGCGGCAATCACTAACGTGGATATTCCAAAGTGTCGTCGAAGCGTTTTGAATCTTCATTTTTTATTCGCACTTCGAAGCTATGGAACTCGTTGCCGGATGTCTGTTTCCCGATAATTTCAATTTGGGGATCTTTAAATCAAGAGTGAATAGGTTCTTATCTAGGTAAGCGTGCTCCATCCTAGGTGCATCGTCTGTGCTTAACATCAGACAAGGCGGTGTCAAACGCGAACCTATAATTTTATTGTAAAAATTAATAATTCTTCCAATAAAAATCAGAAAATGTATGAAGTTTAACAGTCAGTGTAATTGCAACTGCTAATAAGACAAGCTATTTAGATCGAGTGTCTTTTCAACAGTAATGAATGAAACTTTATCCGAGAAAAGTTCCGCATGGGTCGCAGTAAGCAGGCGTGGAAGTCGACGTCCTTGGAACAGTCTGATGGAGACCGGCGTCTGGGTGCAGAGGAGCTGCCTCGATGGACGACTTGCGAGGCGCGGATGGTCGAGAGCGGTGAATGACATGTCAAGTGACTGCAGTTTAAAGAAGAGAAGGCCTCTTCCGCATTAAAAACTATTTTATATATTTACAGGGAAAAGATCTTTTCATGGATCTGGATGACGGCGCTTTGAAGCTGATCGATCCGGAAAGTCTGAACACTCTTCACACACAGCCTATCCACACTATCCGCGTGTGGGGCGTCGGCAGAGACAACGGACGGTAAGTTCATTAATTTTAAGTAAGTCTTTGCCAAGGCATTTTGTCGTTAAGCGAAATACATTGCCAAGCAGAGTAAGACATAGGTATAGACATATTTATGATATATAAATAATACTGGAGTGTCTGTTTGTAATATTAAAATAACTTTTTTTTTAATGAATATACAAGCTTTTAGGCGTGAAAGCGTAACAAACAGACTGACAGACAGAGACACTTTCACATTTATAATATTAGTATGGATAGTCTGATTATTCATATTTGTCAAGACTTTGAAAACTGAAAAAAGTCCGGTATCCCCCCTTCTCTCTTTTAAGGCTTTTGGGGCCGAATCCGGAAAAAAGCAAAATGAAAGATTAAGATGTGACTAAGTTACCATTTAGTTTCTACCTCTCATCATCACAATATTACAGTCCCCATCAGGCTCAGCTCTTAAAACCTTAAAACTGCGAAAATCGTGATAAGATACTTCCTTCCTATGTGAAAGGTTTGGGATGGATTTAAAAAAAATGCCATATTTTTAATTTCTACAAATAACGCATCACCAAATTTTAGACGTCGTACTACAAAAATTGCTAGAAGGTTCCTTAGAAACTTCAACCCATTTTAGGGAAGTGGGGGTTAAGAAGCGGCACAAAAAGTAGCCTTAAAACCTATCTAGGTTACCTTCTATCACACTACCAAGTTTCAATAAAATCCGTTGAGCCGTTTAGGCGTGAAAGTGTAACAAACAGACAGACAGACAGATAGGCAGACAGATACACTTTCACATTTATAATATTAGTATGGATTATATACGGTGCCTAAGGCATTTGTTTCGTTCTTGTATTGCAACTAAGTATCCTGACGTGAAGAGCGTCGGTGGCTCAGTGGTGTGGACTGTCGCCTTCCTACCGGGAGGGGCTGAGTTCAATCCTGACACGTACCAATGATTTTCGAAAAATATATGTAGTTATCCGAGCTCTTACGTGAAGAAAACATCGTGAGGAAACCTTCATGGCACGCCAGCGAAAGATTCGAGGTTGTGGTGTGAAGTCTGTCCAATCCGCCACTGGGCCGGCGTGGACGACTAAGGCTAATACCTATACGGTAGCTCGTGTCCCTCCGGTGGGGACGTTTAATGAGCTGATGATGATGATGATCCTGTCGTTAAGTTAAATACATTGCCAAGCAGAGTAAGACAGAGGTACCTATATATTCCTAATCAAAAACTATAATTTTAAAAGAAACTTGTTTCATATTTAGTCCAGAATTTTGAATTATTTTTTATGACTAGACCAGGTGATGAAACTAGGTGGTGTTTGCTATTGGATTATAAAAATATGAAAATTGGATGATGAGAGTTATCATAAAAGGTAGGTAATGCTAATGCAATTTTATGGAAACTGATGTACTTTATAGACACGGGAATTAATTCCTTTTTCTTATGACCATGGCAATGTAAATTTGTTTTAGCTTTTTGCAAATTTAATAAAAAAAATCCACCTAAAATCTTACTTGGCTAAAGTATTTAATATACTTATTTTAAACGTAAAAACTATCATCTGACATGACTTAATATATTATTTATTGATAACCTATACATATTTTTACCTTCAACGTAAAATCACGATCGCAGGATGAACGTACCTATGTTTTTTGTGTACCATGTGCTGGATCGCATTTGTACCGCGTCTAAGCTAAAGTTAGCCTATAAATGTTAGCTTGGTCGTGTTAGCTTGTCGATGTTATTTGTATGTTACTAAAACTTTATTTTCTCCCCTCTCCTTTCTTGCAATCCTGGAACAGTGAAAGGTATGGAGAAATTATGAACAGTTTTTTTTTATTTCATAATTTAAATATATTTTTATTTATTTTTTGTGTTGTAGCATGTTGTCTCATGTTTCCGCTGATTTATCTGTAATTTGAGCATGACGTTGAAAAATGCCAAAACGTAGTATTGTGGTAATTGTATGTAGCTTTATTTTATTTTTAAGATTATAGCATGAAGAATTAAGAACATGCGTTGTTTAAGATATGTAATCATATTTATGTACATATATAGTGATACATAGTTATTGATTACCACATGGAAGTCAATATGTAAGTATTTACGAACAGTGTAAATCTAAGTTCGTTTTAAGTACCCATAGTACAAGTTCTTTGCCTAATTTGTGCTAGATGACGCTGTGAGAATGCTTGTGAATATTAATTTATTTAAATTTTACTGTCACAATTTACGTTACGATTAACGAGTTAGTTAACTTATTGCTAGTATGACCGCGTTAAAAACTCTGTTAGCTAGTCAAAAAAATTGTCCGTTCAAATATGAAAAAAAAAAAACAATGTTGGGGCCAATAAAATTTGGATTTTCCAGGCTAACTAACAAGAAATTCTTATTTATAATTATCAGTATTTTTAAATCTGTTCATTATTATACGCCAAAACTAAAGAATTGCGGACGAAATTTTCACATATTTAGGGCCATAAAATGATATTTCCAGCCTTCAACCGGCTAGGAATGTCCTCTTTTTGACTAATAGACTTCACCATCAGGGACTTCGCATACGTGGCGCGCGACCGTGCGACCCGGCGCCACATGTGCCACGTGTTCCGCTGCGAGGCGCCCGCGCGCAGCATCGCCAATGCACTCCGCGACATCTGCAAGCGCATCATGATCGAGCGCTCGCTGCAGCCGCCGCCGCGTCCTACTGACTTGCCTGCTGCGAGACGACCTCGCCCGTTAGCCGGTAAGTTATCGACAGTATATGATGTCGCAGACAATTTGTTAAAACAGCCGGTCAATGAAATAGCTGGCATTTTGACTGCCATCTTTTAAAATATTAATATGATGGTACGTCAGTATTTTTGGACCAAAAAAGGCGTAGTTGTTTGACGATAGAATTATATTTTACAATAATCACCGCACCCAATACTCAACAACAGCTTAAATGTTATTAAAAAACTTGTTTAATAAGACGTCCCAGGACTCCTAGTTTTTAAATTGCTGTCCCATAACGGGGTCCATAATGCTCTGTAAAATTATATGTCACCCATGGTTTGCAATAAATATTGAAGTAATATTATTGTAATACTGTTTGAAGCGGTGGCGGTGACCCGCTCTGGTTCATATCCAATAATTTCATTTCACCGCGAAGTATTGATGTCACAGGTGCATCATTCCCCACGCCAATGGAGGAGCCGCGTAAAACGAGTCGCGCCCCGAATACCTGCGCGCCGCGCGCGAAGAGGTTCCCGCGCCGACCGTTGCCATGAGACGTGCTCAAACGAACGCCTGAAGCGGCCTGGCGGCCGCGCCGCGCGCCACAGCGGCCTGGCGCCCGTCGCCGCTCGCACGTCGCGCGCCTCCCGCATGCATCACCTCCACCGAGGAAGGGGGTGAGCACAAATCAACTAAACGCTTACGCTCTCCACGGGATAACTACCTATGTAATATGAGTCTACCACTACTTCTGAGTTTCCTTAGGGGTTAATTAACCTATGGCGGCTATGTAACATGACCGCCGACACTGAAGATAGAGAGATGATCAGGTCTCCTCCCTGAATCACGTCATCACCGAGGAGGGGGTGAGACACCGCTAGCGTTTACCTTCCACAGGGATACTACTGTTGCTTAGCTTCCTTAGAGATAATAAGCATACGGTAGCAATACATACATAGGAACCACCAGACACAAAAGAAGGTTTCATGAGCACTTGTGTTCCAACATTACACCGAATCAAGTTCTACAGAGTGGAAGGCGTTTTTAGGAAATTGCCACTCCCTCTGTGTACTGGAGAGAGTAGAGCATGAATTGAGACGTTTTCCCAAAATGCATCTGAGCGGCCTCATCGAGATCAGATTACAGTATATACTTTCAGGGAAACGAAAGTTGAATGGACCTAATGTGTTCATATTCGATGCGTGGAGATACGGGTTAACTACACTACAAGAGGAACGGTATGAGTCAGCTCAGTCAACACTACTTCAGTGGTTCCTTGGGGCCAAATTAACCTACGGCGGCATACTACCTATGTTACATGACCACTTACACTGAAGAAGGTGTGAGTCACCACTATTGCTTTGCTTCCTCAGGGGTAATTAGCATACGGCGAGATACTAGCTGTGTAACATGACCACCGATACTGAAGAAGCGGTAAGTCACGGATTAAACAGAGTTAGACAGTAGGTAGATTCTGCAGGCGAGGGACCGTATCGTAGGTTAGTCAATTAAACAATATTGAAAATGAATATCACTTCCTGTGCTTCCAAATGCGTGTGAAGGCTGGAGCTATCTACTACACTACCTATGTAAAGTGATATCCGTCATTGAGGAAGGGATGAATTATCAATATCGCTCAGCATCCTAAGACTTCCTCATGTGTAAATAAACACGCAGGGTGCCACCAAGGTATCATGATCTCTAGTATTGAGAAAGGGGAGAATCATCAATACCGTTAAACTTCCACAGGGCAGGGTTGAGCTAAAAACTACGTAAACGGCCTTATTTTAAAGGAAATTTTGCTACAAGCGTGCCAATGCAGCGCATGAGCAATCGAGCAAGTAAGACCAGCTCCGGATCGGGTACTGGGAAATGCGAGCCAAAGTGCCCTGACTAATATAAGATGACGAAAGAAACATGGGAGTTCATTCCCACAAAACGAGTAGCATCACCCAATATCAAGGCCGAATCTTGTGTAGTCCAAGTCTAACCGTTACTTTAAGTAACTGTAACTGATTTAGGAAAGGCTTTTGCAATGGGATATCAATTTTACATACAAACCAGGCACCTAGTGTGTTGGTTAAGTATTGCAGTCCCTTGATTGTTTTTGGATGGCAATGATCCCGTTTATGTGAAAGAACAATATAGAACTTAGCGCTTTTCTTTACAGGAGACAACACCAATAGCAGAGTGTCGTGTACGCTACCTGTCTTTCCTTGGCATTGGACGGGACGTGCGTCGCTGCGCATTCATAGTGCACACGGCGCAGGATTTGTTCGTGGCGCACGCTTTCCACGCTGAGGCCTTTCCCTCCCCCGGGCCGGCGCTAGCAGAACATTGAAGCTGCCTTGCCAACTAAATCTGCGCTTAACGTATAAGCGTGCACATTGACAAGGTTTTACCAGCAATCACTATACAACCAACTTTAAAACTTCAATGGGATACCAATAGTTCTACGTCATGCGACCTTTCAAGTTTTAAATATTCGTCTACTATTTATACAAAGAGATATCAAAAATTTAAGAGCTCTAACGACTTGAGATACAATACATGGATAAACATACGATCAATATATTTAAAGATAAAACTAGAACTTGAAAAATATCGAGCCTTAACCAGCTGCACCAGCGATCTTCCACAAGTCTTCATAGATCCGGTCCGGTCTTAACTTTGCTGTCTCGCACAACACTCGAGTAACAGTTTATAACAAAGGAACACGAACACACTCCAGAACTCGTCTGCTTTAACGGCCAACTGCGAAATACGTGACCAGCTTACTACCACTTCATTTGCTGATCCAGTGGGCTGTGTGTCCGTTCCTTTTTCTTAGAATACATCATCTCTTATGCATAAGATTTACAAACATAATCAAACTCAAAAAATCATTTATCCAATTAAGCCTTTACAAGACACTTTTGAATCGTCAAATTAATTATGAATAAAACTAGTTTCCATGTACAATTTAAACTTATCCGTATCCATACATTCGGATCAAATAAGGTCAGCAAAATTCGGAATATAAGTATGATTTATCCGTTGTTCATACGCCTACCCAGAATCACAGCCGTTTGCACGCCTTAACAGTGAGGCTACAAGGTGCGCGCATGCTGTGAAGTGTCAGTCGAGATATCTCATACTATTAATTTAACACTGCCAACGAGGCATCAGGACATCCCCCGAACGCTCACGCTACCAAGAAGAGAGTCGTGGCGGAGGGGGGGAGACGCACGACGCACTAGGACGGGGCGCGAAGCGGAATAGCCGGACGAGGGGCGAGGGTCCGGCAGAGAACACCGAGAGAGACTGAGGGAGCGGGCAAGGAAGGGGGCGCGAGCGACGCGGAACACGCGCGGCGCGCCCAGGGCGCGCGCCCGGCGCCGACGGCCGCGCCTCCCTCGGGCAGGCGCTCAAGTCCTTCGTGGGCTCGCTCACCGGACGCAGGGGCTCGTGAACTCATCTCCAGCACGACGAGTTGCCACAGCAAGAGGTATTAACAAAGCCCTTTACAGTTTTTGGACCGACGACTTGCGAAAGGTCGCTGGTGGAGGCTGGAGAGGTAACGGGGGACCCGGATATCTGAGCGCGAAATGGGGGAGACCTATGTCCAGCAGTGGGACTGCGATAGGTTGAATAGGGTTACAGTTTTACGGGCTCGTGGCTGTAGACCGTTATTGAGTAGACACAAGCCTCAGGGTCTCGAGAACTAATCTCCAGAACGAGGACTTGCCATCGCAAGTTATTTACAAAGTCAGTTGCACTTTTCTTTTCAAATATAGTGAATACAGGTCACAGGGGTTTGTGAACACGTTTCCAGAATGTTGAGTTGCCACTGCAAGTGGAATTATTACAGTCTATTAGGCAATAAGCCCACTGCTGAACGAAGGCTTCCCCTAATGATACCACGCGGACCAATCCCTAGCAGTCGACATTCGTCTGCCACATTAAACAGGTCATAGCTCCATCTGATTGAGGGTCTTCATACGTTTCTTTTCCCTTTACTTGGACGCCATTTGACAACCTATCCACTTCATCGGTTCGATGCACAATGTGATCTGCCTAATGCCTATTGCCACTTTATCTTGCTAATCCTGTGAGCTGTTTCATGATATTTTATTATTCAACCATCCAGTTGGTAATCAGTTATTGTTATATATTTCATTACAAAAATCCAGTACATGATACGCCCAAATCCAAGAGACGGCCGTCACAACATACTTATTTGTTGTTTTCTTCCCATAGATCCTCCCACCGGGCGAATCCAGGGCTCGCCGCCACTCGCACGCTTGCATCGAAGCTCTGGACAACACCAGCTCTTAGACCATCAACTTACCTCGCGTCAGCTCACCAGCCCGAATGAACCCGGGGGGCCGAGGCCTTGCTTTTTGTCGGAAAATTAATCTGACTCATAAAGTCCTATGAACGGACTGCTAATTTGACGTTCATCAAGCAATCACGCTTCGTGGGATCTCAGGAAACTTCGGTAGTTGTAGAATTGTTGGTGAATGTGTGAACTCTTCAAAACAACTTGGACATCAACTGCTATTCATTATTAGCTTGTAAAGCGTATTCTTTTCTTCATGGCAGAGACGTTCTGGAAATGCGGCGACGTGAAACCGCAACAGCTTGAATTGATTCGCCTTGCGGTTTTGCGTCATATTCTTGATCGGTGTTATAGTTCGTAATATTAAAGACCACGAAAATAGCGTAAGCTTGGTCAGTTTTGAGTTCAGATCTAACGTGTTAACCGCAGGCGAATTGCTTGTAATGTGACAATACTGTTAAAGTTATTTACGAGGCGATCAAAGTAATTCAATTAGTTTATTAGTAGTAAATCTTTAGTATTACTACGTCGACTGTGCAATGCATATCTGTTTAGTTGTTTCGTAAGACGCACTTGTGCTTAAAGTCGACATACTGTTAAGAAATATATTGACGAGTATTAATCAGACATTCGCAAGGTTCTATTTGTATTTTTATGCGACAATTTAATAATCAATATTACCTATATGGAAGAGCTTTTGAATGGTTTGTATATAATTTAACCTACATTATTACTTTTGCTATATACTAATATACTGTGTAAGGTGTACCTATACTGCTAATGAACCGGACAAAATTCGGGGAATAAAAAACATCGACATTTTTTACGATTTTTTTTAATTATAGACAGAATAGATAATACACTTTCTTAGTATTATCTATTCTGTCTATAATTGTCAAGTAGTGATGCTCTCATCGGCGGATATCGTGTGTGTTAAGACTCGGTGTTTAATGGTACCGACCATAAATTATTGTCGTGAAAAATACAAAATATAAAAACAACAAAACCGTCCATATTCTCTCCCTGCTTTTGTAAAAAAGTTTGGATTGCTGTCTCAGAATATCTAATTTGGTGTCCAATCAATGGGTATAAATAAATCGATTTGTACATCCGTCACACGTACATATATTCTGGGTACCTAATGATATGGTATGAGCAGAACACAAAAGTCACTAATTAAATCAGAATTGAAACTGTCGTGCTTAAGAAATATCCTTGCTTAAATACGTATGTCGACTTGTGAGTGTGCTATCTTAGTCACCAAATAGAATGTCGTGTTATTTTGACACATTAGAGATGTAATTAACCAAATAGCCTTGAATCACGCTAAAATAAGTCACTCAAGATACAACGGCTATCATAGGTATGATACCATTTCTCTAGAAGGTAACAATATTACACAGATGGTAATTTTTGATATTACAAGTTATTAATATCACAGATATTTAACAGTATATAAATGGTAATAAGGATCGATAGTTTTTGCTTTAGCTTTTTTATTGTAAGGTAAGATCTCATTAGTTTATCCCGGGAGTGTAATAGGCACTGAATATATAACTTTAAAGAACCAACGTGTCAGTATTTATATATAAGATCCCTTGAAGATATTGCTTTAACAAACCATGAGAGTGCTTATTCACGCCGTTCGCGCTTGTACTTTGTGGACAAACAAGTTGACTTTATTAATGTTTATTGTAAAATTTATAAACAAGAGAATGGAAGATAAGATGTTATTCTAATACTATTATCAACTTTTGTCGAAAGATACTATTTTGGCAGAAATAGTAGGTTTTTATTTGTTTCGATTTTTCTTCAACCGTAGTAGATTACCAACCGACATATTTATTGTTTTCAATGTTTCAGTAATTTTGGTGATAAAATAATTTTCAAATTATTTAATAAATTTAAGATTTTTTTCCTCCATTACTTTTTTTTTGTATTTGATTAGACAAACAGAATATAAGCATTAATAAAGTCACAATTCAACTCAAATCATAATAACACTATTATTGCTTTGTATACTAAAGCGTAAATATATAGATTTACAATATCAATATATCTAAATGTCCAATTTCTGTATAATTTTAATACTACGTGTTAAAGAAACATGAATTTTGTTATACATACTTGTTTTGTATTTATCTTACTGTACTTACTGTTAACTAATATTTTGTTACTTAAATGTTCTTAGATTATCTGTATCAAAAATATATTTTAAGAAACATTATCGTCTATTTGATCTGATTATGGAGTTACCCAATTAAAACCTATCCATAGTAGTAGACAATTATGCTTTTACATTTAAAGTGTATTAGTATGATTTAAATATTTGGTTATGGAAAATATCGACTTTAAATAGTACCTTATTGTGTAATATAAGCGTTTAAAGTCATAATTTTTAAGTCTCATCGGAGAAGAAGCGATGTATCTTGTAAATAAAACTTCTACCGTGGTTATTTTAGATTACTACTGGTGGATGTAGTGTTTAGAAACGTCTCATCGATTGGTGTTAATAATCACGTAGACTATCCAAATAGGAATATATTATGATATACATAACATTTGTATCTATCTTGAGTTTGCCCCTTATATAGATAGTCATTGTAAAACCTTCGTCAGGGGCTTAACGCCATCTAAAAATAATTACTTTGCCTTTTATGTTACAAAAATTGCGAAGTAATATTATTTGTACAGTGGCTTTAAAAGATGGCGGTTAAGTCCTCGGATGTGCACAATGAGATAGTAATGTATTCCAGCCAGTATAAACTGATACGTAATTGAAGAACGTTACGCTTGAAATGGGTATAAGAGGACATAACATATGACACTGGCTGGAGCGATTTAGTTTCGGCACGGTATGGAACTAGATATTAAGAAATCAATTCTACATTATGTATTCAATTTATCACGTTGAGTGTAGTATAATTAAAATATTCGCAAAGGACTTAAATGGTATAAACAAAGAGTTTATTTTTGCTTAAGCTTGTAAGTATTAGGAACATGAGAAGTTGGATTGCGAAAGAATATTTTTGTATGTTACCGCATTACTATTATGTATAGGTAGTTTGTTGGCGTAAGCTTTGAGCCGGAATTTACAGATATTCCGCGCGGTATTATTGCGATTATAGGATTCACAATATTTTATAATAATTTTAATAAGCCAGGATACGACATTTGAGATATCGTTCGCTTAAACGATTATCCGTTTTTAATGGCAGAATCGTCACTATCTCCTGAGTTTATGGTGTCGTTTAACTCATAATAACAAGGGTGTAAACATTGAGCTTTCGAAATATATATTTGTTTATAGTCACTTCATGGTTATAGTAAAATGCCAATAGCGCAAGTTCCAGCAGCAGCAGCGCCATTTGTTTTTGTTACAGTTAGAAAAATGGCTGCCGAACAATATAGGTGCCGAAAAAAGGTAGGTTTCACTTTCTGTGAGCACTACAACGGGTTATAATATTTTAACAATCCGGCAGGTTGTTGTCTATGTAATCTTTAACACTAAATTGCATTAACAAATTATAGGAAACCTGCAGACACGCATAACTTTGGTGTACCATTTACCAAACCGTTAAAACAAAATGCTGTTAAATCAAGAAAGATTATTAGATTGAATCTTGGAAGATGTTAAAATTAGACGAACCGGGACCCACGTAAGGACTCGAATGAGTTCAGAAGATTTTGAAATGAAAGATAGTTATATACATTAATACTAAAGTGGTTTTGGTCTGTAACTCTAAAAATTAAGATAAGTAACTTTTGAGAGAGATAATGACATTTATTGTATATTTAAACATTTGTTGTAAACAATTTAAATAATGTTCATTAAAAAACCTCACCATACATAAGGCGTTCGAGTTTAAAAAATCACAAATTAAGCTTATTATTATTTCAAATATTAGAATCAGTTGTCGCTTCACATATATTTATATTTATATAATATCAGTATAAAACATTACACTGAGCTTTTATGATACGTAAACATAGTGTTATTCACGCGTAAATGTAAGTGAATAAAAGTCATATTATACAAAAATTATAAATATTATAATGGATATTAAGCGTTATAGTAACGGCGATCTGCTGTGTAACATTCCGTAGTTTGTTATGCGCTTGAGCGCAGGCTATACTTCCAACATGTAGAAATATCTCATATTTTCAGTCTCTCAGTTAATAAAACCATGGAGTAAACACGTTCAGCGGATTACAGGATATAAGTAGCAATATCGTGAAATGCAAGCTTCGACGGCCTTTATTTCAAATGAATATATTCAATATTTCTATACGACGTACCGTTTATAATGTAGTTATTAGATGTCCGAATTCCTGTTTCTAGCTCATGTTGGAAATGATGACGATGGTAGTGTTTACGGTACGTCATCCTTTGACAGCTTAAAAGCCTTCAACTGTGGCTTTTAATGAATTACTTTGTGAAGATAATAAAAAAAATTCTATAAATTTGCTGATTTATTAATTTTCCTTTAGCAACTACGTGTAGATGTAACTGTTAAAATATGGCGAAAAAAATGTTGACTGGCAGGCAAACTGATCCACTTTTTCGATATTTGGAGCTTATGTTCAAACATTTTCTACGGCATTTACAAACACTATGACGTCATAATGTTTCGTCCACGCGGGCCAGTGCGATTTTGCCATCCACGACAAGCCTTTTCTTCGTAGGAGGCGCAGGTTCCTCATGGATGTCTTCTTCACCGTAAGAGCGTGGAATCAACGTACACATGATTTCGAAACACATTATTAGTCCAGCGTCGAAGGGAAATGAAAGAAAAAGCTTATTCTCTATTCATTATAATATTTTCATAATTATACATTGGAATAATTGGAATTTTGGATTTTAAATCTTTTGTCCGCTTCAACAGAACGACGATAGAAACGGTATTGTTCCACATAAAAAACTAACATATTTCCACAGTTTTTATTGTTTATCGTTATAATAAAATAAATACCTATTATACTGCTCCCGATTATATCTGGGATCAGTATGTTCTTTTATAATGTATTTATCTGGCAGTTTCAAATTGAGTAACACAATTTATATTCACATTCGAATTTATATTAAAAACAATTCAAAAAGTTAACTTTCGTTCTCAATAGAAATTAAAATAAGCTTCTATTGTTAGGAAAATCACTCAAATGCCACTAAGATCATTATTGAACAAGGTTTACAAATCAAATTGCTGAACAATACACAACACTACTTAGAGGCGATACTAGCGCCACCTATCTGAAACACAGTTCAACAACTTGTTAAAAAATAGTGAAGAACAATGATTTTATCTTCTAAAGATTACTAACGTCATCATTAAGACTAACCTAATCAGCGTGATCTCCGTCAATTTCTATTCAAATATCTAACGTCCATACGGTCACATTCAAAACATTTCTAAGGCACACACTTTACCGCTTTCAACGAGATCCTTTAATTATGTATTATACACACACTGTGAGCGAGAATAGTTCTATAAAAAAAAATGTACGTAGAAATGTGTATTTCTTAGGGATTACTGCATGTTGAAATAACAGGGTGTTCGTA